>RJWK010043398.1:0-18771 GCA_004363435.1 Platanista minor
TTTTTTTTTTTTTTTTTTTTTGGCGTTACGCGGGCCTCTCCCGTTGCGGAGCACAGGCTCCAGACGTGCACGCTCAGTGGCCATGGCTCACGGGCCCAGCCGCTCCGCAACATGTGGGATCTTCCCGGACCGGGGCACGAACCCGCGTCCCCTGCATCGGCAGGCGGACGCTCAACCACTGCGCCACCAGGGAAGCCCCGAGAGTACTTTCTTAAACTAATACGTAAGTGATTTAACTGTAAGTCTTCCTCCCATTCCAGGCCCCACTCCCATTTCCCAAAAATAACCCCCATCAACTCTTGTACATCCTTCCAAAACTGTTATATACAAGTACATCTATAGCCAAGAAACAAAAACAACAAAACAACTGGGAACCACTCTCTTAACACCCTATTCTCTTACAACCCTATTCTGTATCTTGCGTTTTCAAATGTAACCAAATATCTGGGAGTTTTATAGTCAGGATTCTTTGGTTTTAAGCATCAGAAACCAACCTGCTTGGTTAACCAGCATAAAGGAGTTTTATAGGAAGGATAAAAATTAAAGGGAAGATTGAAGAACTTAAAGGCTTGAGAGGGACTTCCCTGGTGGTCCAGTGGGTAGGACTCCAAGCTCCCAATGCGGGGTACCCGGGTTTGAT
Organism: Platanista minor; assembly: GCA_004363435.1. Lineage (NCBI taxonomy): Eukaryota > Metazoa > Chordata > Mammalia > Artiodactyla > Platanistidae > Platanista > Platanista minor. The sequence continues at coordinate 641 of RJWK010043398.1, forward strand.
CCCTGGTTGGGGAACTAGATCCTGCACGCATGCTGCAACTAAAGATCCCACATGCCACAATGAAGATCCTGCGTGCCACATCTAAGACCCAGCACAGCCTAAATAAATAAATAAATATTTAAAAAAAAACAAACAAAAAAAAGGCTTGAGAAAGATAGGAATAAGAAAACTCCAAGAGGTCTTAGTAGGTGGAAATCCTTAAAAGTCTCCTCCTTTTCTTCATCACTCTGCTGAAGATTCAAAACCTGGAAGAGAGGGTCTTATGGAGAAGTGGGAGGAGTTGAAAAGATCTTCCAGAGACCCCTCCAGTTGATGTATTGGGAGGGCAAGTGTGTTTGGATTAGATACCCCACCCTCCAAAGACTATGCAATGAGGGAGCGATCAGTCCAAAAGAGAAATGGGGATGGATGTCGGTGGGCAAAAAAATAAAAAATACTCCCCATCGAGATTTCGGGACACAAAGACCTACCTCACCGCGTATAATTTGCATAGTCTTCCATAAACTTTTTAACCATTCCCTAACGATGGACAACTGAAATGGTCAAGAAAAAAGAGGACAGAGGCCTATGAGGACAGGCTAAAAAGAATAAGATTCTTGAGGCTGTAAATGGCCCTGCCCCATTCTCATTCAGGAATGTCAGTTAAAAATCTCATGTCTTGCCCAGGGCCCAGGGCATATGCTCAATGGTCAGTAAGCATGTTTTCAGTTAGTGAACATGTTTGGGTTCAGGAGGACTCCGTCTCGTTTTTCTCTGGATCAGTCTGGTGGAACGATGGCTTTCACACTGAGAATAAGTGCTCTTCTGGCACCATCTGCTGGCATTGGAAAGCCTTTCCTGAATCCCCGCCTCCGAGTCTTTCAGCCAGGAGTATTATTGTATTGTTAATACCTCTGAAATAACTTCAGTACCACAGAACCTACCTTTTATCTGTAGACAGGGGAAGTTACAAAATGTTTACTTTTTTTGTTTCTTGTTTACTATTTAATGGACACTTTACAGTTTGCCAACCCTTCTGTTTTTGCCTTTCCACAAAGTAAGACACATGGTGAGGTGCTGAAAGAGCGAGTAAAAATGAGGCTCACGCCATAGACTGTGACTCTGAAGACTATGTAGACCTTTGACATTTATTCATCAGCTACTGAGCTCTGCGCAAGGCACTGTCTTTCTGGTTGAACTAATTACATAGCACATACCAATACGATGCCTTGAGCTTAAGATGGTTAACAAGCCCCTGCAGGTGCCCATTGTTGTGAGAGGTGCTGCAGAAGATTCAGAGAAGCATGTGACAAGTTCTCGGCCTCCAGAGAAGCCAGTCTAATCAGGAAAACAAGCCAAACAATACAGGATAAAGTCTGTGGATATGCCTGTAAGCACTGTCAAAGTATGACATTGCCTTAGACCTTAAGAGAAATATACATACTGTGCTAGACATTTGGCAATGCCTGGAAACATTTTTGTTGCCACCACTGGGGTGGGGATGCTACTGGCATGCAGTGGGTAGAAGTCTGGGATGCTGCTAGACATCGTAGCTACAATGCACAGGACAGCCTCCATTACAAAGAATTATCTCGTCCCAAATGCCAATAGTGCAGAGACTGAAAAACCTGTGCTAGACTCTTAAGATCAGTGATGAGCAAGGCAGGCATGAGCTCTGCTCTCCTAGTATCATGGCGAAGAAATGTTAAAAATATAACAACTTGCTGAAGGAATTCAGAGGATAGAGCCTACTCAAGAGCCCTGCTGGTCACAGACGTGAAGCATCCCCATCACTTTGAAGCATGTTTAAAGTGCAGAATATGGCTCCCCCCCGCCCCCTCCTGAGTAAAAAATGTGCGTTTTAACAAGATAGGTTACTCCTATGCACATTAATGCTTGAGGCGCGCCTGCTCTAGAGGTTTCAGAAAAAACAGGACGGGACTTTTCATTGTTTTATGAAGACCGGGAAAGAAGGAAGCATATGGCAGGTGGTAAGAGCTATATGAGGGAAGGTCCTGACTTGGTAAGTTGGAATCTCTAGTTTTCGGTTCAGCACCAATAATAATTAACAAAGTGTTAACTGCTTACTGCCAGACTTTGTGCTAAACGCTTTATATGGAGTAGCTCATATAACTCGCCTAAGGCTATGGCAAGATCCATCATTATGTCCATTTAATGGGTAAAGGAAACTAAGGGACAGAGGGATTAAAGAACTTGCTCAGGGACCCACTGACGGATCCAGGCCGACAGAAGCAGAGTTGCCTTTTTTCACCGTCCTAAGTAGTCCATATACACATCCACCCACACGTGAGAGCCAAAACCATTGCCACAGCCCTCCCCACGCAGAAAAGGAAACGTGCAGCCCAGCTAGCGGAAACTGGAGGAGCAGCTCCCACCCCCCACCGGAAGTCGGTGCATTGTGGGAAGCGTTTCGTTTTTTTTGTTTACGCTGCGGCCTCCAGCATTATGAGAGTACAGCTGGAATAAAAAAAGGCTGTGTTTTGACGATAACACGGCTCTAAAAAGCTTCGAAGCGGTGCGAAGGAAGCTTTGTGCAACTTTTGGCGGGAATCGGGGTTAGCAAAACCTCAGCTGTTCACTGCCGCTAAAACGGCCCGGGCCGACCCTCCATGAGCTAGAGTAGACGTCTCTATGGTCGAGTAAACAGAGAAGTTTCTCTCTTCCTCACGCGGTGGGGCTGCGCATGGGCAGTAGCCGCAGAGTTGGAAAGATGGCGGAGGAAGAGTAAGTTTTGGGGCTGTGAGTCTCTGGCTTGGCGTCCCGAGGATCCGGTGCCATCCACAGTGTTTATTTCTCGGCGGCGGAAAATAAGGATAATTGTGGACTGAAGGGAGAGAATAGTAAAGGTTCCGGATTACAGAGGGAGGAGTAAGGAGCCGTAGGGGTTGGGTGGGCGGGCGGAGGGGGCTGCAGTCGAGTTCGGGTTACCTCAAGGGGAGAGGATTGATTTTTAGGCAGCGGGGCTGGAGAGGGGGTTACTTCAGCCTGGCTTCAGTGTTACCCCTACAGATGCGTCTGCACCCGTCCCAGGCCCACGGGGTGGAATCTCTTCGCTGATGGTGTCTATAAAGCTGTGGCAGTAAAAGCTCCGTTGACGTATGTGAGGACCAGTGGTTAAGGGGTTCATGACTTTTTAAAAGGTTTTGGAGACGAGGGGATGTGAGGGGTCCATTTTGAAGACTGGAGCCAGAAACCACAGATTTCAGAGGCGCCTCAGTCCTTAGTAATTTAAAGACAGTAATGTTTCCCGAAGCCCAGGATATCTTTTGGAAACCCATTGAAGATTTGCTTAATACTATCGCTCGTCTCCATTTTCTGTGCCAGGCCAAGAAAAAAGATCCCTTTGGTTCCAGAAAATCTCCTGAAAAAGAGGAAAGCTTATCAGGCCCTGAAAGCCACCCAGGCAAAGCAGGCGCTTTTGCAAAGGAAGGAGGTAATGGTGGATAACCAGGTGGAGGGAATTAGAATTTGTATTTGATGAGTTTTGTCCAGCATGTGTTGGAACTAGATTTGGTACTGACAGTCTCTTCTCCCATCGGTTGGATTATACAAGGTATAGTGTTCTCGTCTTTGCTTAGCAAATACGTATCACTTTCCGCGAACAAAATACTGGCATAAAGTTGTTAAGGAAAAAGTGAATGGAGAGTTCCAGGTTCATACCAAGTGACTTGAGAGACCAAACATGCTTGTGTACCTGAAAGAAAACTTTTTTAATATACCAAACGGTTTTTGCTATTTGTTAGATGTTTTTGGAGAAATACGTATTTTGGAGGCAGGTAACAAAACAAGTGTGAGCTTTATGATGCCTAACACAGTGTTAGGTTCCATAAGCACTTGCTGGTAAACATTGGCTGACAGCATGTAAATTAATTGGGTTTTTCTTTATTTAGCAGGGACTTTTCCCAATAAGTTCCCAAGTTTTCTCAACTCCACCTTCACTCGGGTATTTTGGTTTTTCCACTATATAAGAATAGAGGATGTTTGTCTGCGCCCCTTTCCAGAACGTAGGGGGAAATAAGCTTTATTAGTAGTGACTAATGAATTACTGTTGTGGAAGTAAAGATGACTAGAGGCATAAAATGGTGATGGTTTGCCTTCTCTGTAGCAGAGGAAAGGAAAAGAGATCAAGTTTAAGCGACTAGAATGGTTCCTGCATGATTCCTGGCGGCAACTACGTGACAGGGTGCGACTCAGACGACTAGAAGTGAAACCTCATGGCTTGGAAGTGCCAGATAAACATTCCTTGGCCTTTGTTTTACGCATCGAAAGGTAGGGGAACTTGCTGGATTTCATGAGGCTGGGGCAAACTATTGGTTCAGCTTTAGGCCCTTTTTAGGGAGATGAGATAGTAGGCCTTAAGCCATTAATGCAAGTTGTGCTAGGAATTCAGGGCTGAGCAAAACATAGATTTTGTCTTCAAGATTAGGGAGACTGAGCTTAAGCAAACAGACATGAGAATACACTGACTGCTTTGAGGGTAAAGTGCTGGATGTGGGGACAAGGGACCCTCGGTGTGGTGTGTCATGGTTTGGGACACTGGGAAGCAGGAACTTGAAGGTGAGACCTGCAAACATGAAAGGGTTGGGGGAAGGCTTTCCAGGCACAGATGGAAAAAGTCCTGAAGTGGGGGATCAAGGCATCTTTTAGGAACTGAACCAGGGTCGAGTGGATGGAGCATAGTCAGTGCTGGGGAGAGTACAGAAAGCTTTTTCCACGTTTAGTGATAACCTTACCTGTTCCTATCAGCACATAAGGCTCTGCCTCTGTTTCCCTACCGAGTCACCCAAATCAGTAACCTGTGGGTTTTAAATATGTATGAGTCTCCTACCACTGCCATAATCTCTTTCCTGGACTATCACATCAGCTTTCTAGCTGGGTTTCCCGGACTCTGGTGTCATGCTTTTGTTTCTGTTTTATATGCTCCCTCAGTGATTGCCAAACAAATCTGATCATGTCTCCTTTATTTAAAATCTTCCGTAGTTTGTTTTTTTTCTGTTGTTGTTTTTTTTTTTTTTTTTTTTTTTTTGGGCCCTGCTGCGTGATTTGTAGGATCTTAGTTCCCCTACCAGTACCGAACCCAGACCCTCAGCAGTGAGAGCTCGAAGTCCTAACCACTGGACCACCAGGGAAGTCCTTAAAATCTTCCATAGCTTTTAATGCTCACAGAAGCAAGCCCGGCTTCCTTAGCTTGATGTGTTCAACCCCCAACACACAAATTCAGGGACCATTTCTGTTCCCTTAGCACTTCAGGGATTGCTCCACATAGCATGGAAATGATCTGTTTACATAGCTGCTTCCCACTCAATTGCACTTTGTAAGTCACAGTCTGCGTCCTACCCTCTGGGTGCCCAGTAGTGGCAGATATTTCATGGGTGCTTTCTGGACAGAGCCTGACTTCCTCTGGTGTTCATTTCAGGATTAATGGGGTGAGTTTACTGGTGCAGAGGACCATTGCAAGACTTCGCCTGAATAAGATTTTCAGTGGTGTCTTTATGCAAGTAACTCCTCAAACCATAAAAACGCTTCGTATAGTGGAACCTTATGTGACCTGGGGGTGAGTATGGATTTTTGTGTGAATTCACATATTTGAGAAGGTTGAGAACATTAGGAGGCACAGGGTACTGTCCTCTAGTGCTCATGTTGCCGTGTCCAGGGGACATCTTGCTGCGACCACAGTCATCAGGAATCAACTGCCAGCCTTAAGAGTCTCAGAACATGGGGCAGGTAGAGCAGGGGTTCTCAGAGCGGCTGATAATGGTCTGAACAGGGTTATGACAGTGCTTGGTCAGTTGTAGGCTATGGCTGAGTAAGACGAGTAGAGGACAGATTAATTCTTGGAATCTTGAGGCAGAGCTAGGTAGTATTCCTTCAAACAGTAAAACCCGAAAAAGGCTTGGATTTCATTTCAAACTCTCGAATAGGGTCACTTAAGGCCAAAGTCCTAGACTATAAGCCAGGATGTATTTTTGCCTGGAAAATAAATATATTTGGTGAGCGTTTGTATGCATAAATTTTAATTTCTAATTACATAGGGCCACTTGGGTTTTTCACCTCCTTCAGGTGAATTTCCGAGCATCCCAGCTGCAGCATGTTGCAGGACACTTTGGGGAGGGGGGTTGGTAGAATCCTTAGCCAGGCTGCTGGACTGTGTGGCCAGTGTAATACAGTGTGCCTGGTGGCCGTGGGGGTGGTGGCTGAGGTTGTATTTTACTCTGCCACACATAGATTTCCAAATTTGAAGTCAGTTCGGGAACTCATCTTGAAACGTGGACAAGCCAAGGTCAAGAATACAATCGTCCCTTTGACAGACAACACAGTGATTGAGGAGCACCTGGGTGAGTGAACACCTTAGGAGTCGGAGCAGAAAGAGTCCCAACAACCTGCCAGAGTGCCGAGCTCTGGCATATATAAGAGCCTCGCTGTGTGTGCTGGGAAAATGTTGGATAAAGGAATCCGAACCTTATGTTTCTTAGGGAAGTTTGGTGTCATTTGCTTGGAAGACCTCATTCACGAAATTGCCTTTCCGGGGAAGAATTTTCAGGTGATCTCAGGGTTCTTGCGCCCTTTCCAACTCTCAGTGGCCCGTCACGCTACCAAGAATAGAGTGGGCTTCCTCAAGGAAGTGGGCTCACCTGGCTATCGAGGTGAACGCATCAATCAGCTCATCCGGCAGCTGAACTAAATCCAGGTAAGGCAGGGCTGAAAACTGCCCTTGGGCTGACTTTGGATGGGCTGTGCCTTGCCTCTTAAAAGATCTTTTTGCATTTACGAGCGTATGAGAATAACTCGGGGTAGGGGAGCTGGTATTCTCAAGTCTAATGAATGGAGATACTTGCAACAGTGAATGCCTGGTTAGGGCATGGGGTTTTGTGTACCCCAAGAGTTACAGGATAGAAAACACTGACTAACCAAAAAACCTGTGTTGCTGTGATCATTTAGCTGGAGATGGAGAATAATATTGAAAACTAATTTCAAAAAGGACCTGAAGATCTAAATCATCCCTTCTGTTGAAGGAATGTTAATTCTTTGAAATTGCTCTTTATAGTGATTACTCTTAGGTGCCAAGTTGCATTTGAATTAATGAAGTTGTGGTTTTCTTCCTCAGCATGTCTGAAAGCACAGTGCATTGGAAGCATGTGTTTTTGTTCTCTGGAATTGTTACCCAATATCTTCAAGCAAGATTATTTTCTGCCGTATCTTCAGAAACTGGAGGGGAAGGGTCAGGGAAAAGATGGTGATGTTCAGGGCAGGCGCTTTTCATCCCACTTGAGTTCCAAGAAAAAGTTCCTGTGTGTTTTCTGCAAAGACCGCTGTCCACCTCTGAAACCAGCAAAGGACTTATGCCATGCAGGAGGGAGTCCTGTTTTATCACACCTATCCTGGGATTTAATGTTGGTGAACGAACAAATACCCACATATGAATACAAGACAGCAGTGGACCAGGCCAGGGGCATATTGAACCTGGGGTATATCCAAGGGCCTTGTTTTAGAAAGAACTTGAACTACAATTAGAAAGAAGCGCACAAAAACAATGCCCTGTTGTCTGCTGTGAGTCTGTGTTCTAACTTCCGTGACGGCTTAGTGAGCTCTCCGACCGGCTGGCTCTAGGTGTATCTAGTAGCTTCCTTATCATGTTTGCAACTGGCTTAGTGCTTTTCTCTAGCTCAGGATTTTAACCGACTCTTGGATCTATGCGAAAGGAAGGACCCTTTCCCCAGGAAAACATGCATACACCCCAGTTTTTTTCTTGGAAGTTTAGGGTGTCTGTAGATCTTTCACAGGGACCCAGGCACCTTATGTGAAGAAGTCCTGCACTACCAGGATTGGTCACAAAGGCTCTGACCTTGCTAGTGTCCTCTGGTTCTGTGCCCTGTGGAAGACCAAGGCTTACCAAGGTGGCTTTTTTCCCTTCAAGCCAGTGGGCGTTTCCTATTAAAACATGGTGGTAGATTGCTGAGTCCCTGTGCCTTTCTTTAATCAGTTGATCTAAAAAAGAAATGGAAAATTTTATTCGAGCCAAATTTGAGGATTATAACCCAGGAGGAGCCTCTCACAAAGCCCTGAGAACTGTTCTGCCCATTAGAAGTCAAGACACAGTTGTATAAGCTTTTTGAGACAGAGGAGGGTTGTACATCAAATGACATAGTTGACAATTTACATAATCCAGACCTAAGCACCATGTGACCCCTTACCAGGAAGGAATTTTACCCTTAAGGAATTGTCTTAGGAGAACGTCTCTCTTTATGGTTGAGTGGAAATTGCTGCTGACGGGGAAGGTTTGGTCAATGCATAACGCAGATAACACAGTGCACAGTGGTGGGAGAGAGGAGGCCAAGGGGCACAGATTTTTTGTTTAAATTTTTCTTGTCTTGCCATAAAATATGTATTTCACAGTTTGCCCCTGTTGATCATTAATCTTTTGACAGAAAGCATTAGGTGACCAAATGTTTGGTCCCTCAAAGCTAGGGGGCTGCTTGCCCACCTCAGTGTCCATCATGTCCCTTGATGTGGGGTCCTAGTAGCCCGGTTCTGTCTTTTAGAGGGTTATACTGGCAGAATATTTGTCAAGGATTGACAGCCAATTCCAAGTTGTCCAAAAAGGTACTTAAGCCAGTTTTCCTTGCATGTACATTGTGTATGTCCATAGTTTTATAGAAAACTATAGATGTGATCTAGAGTTCCAAGTCGTTCAAACATCATTATCTTAGTAGGAGCAGGTGACACTGTGAAAGGCAAGAAACTTATCACCTTGTAAGTTCCACAAACTCATTTAAATTGCTAGTAGGAGGAACAATGTTATTAGCAAAAGTTCAAGGCAAAAGTCTCCTGAACCAAACCATTTTCATAGTATCAATATTTCCTCTAAACTGGGAGAGAGGATTGTTCAGAGCAAAAGTTTGACTCTTCATGGGTCATGAGGTGAATTAAATATCACGGCCAAATGGTAGTACCATTGGAAAACTGATAGAAACCAGTGTGCCTGCACTAAAGGCTACTGACAGCTTGGCAGGAACTGTTTCCAAGGCTGCCTGTAAGTAAGTGACCAAAGGAAACCAATTGTGAATCTCCCTACTGGGGAGAGCCAAGGTCATAAACTTGTTCCATAAATCCACTGGTTCCTGTTAGGAGCTACCTGATAATTCAACATCTAATATAAAGGATTATTTATGGCCAGAACAAGCAGCATTAATTAGCTGGTTAAAAGGGGTCTCACTGGGCTTCCCTGGTGACGCAATGGTTAAGAATCTGCCTGCCAGGGCTTCTCTGGTGGCGCAGTGGTTAAGAATCCGCCTGCCAATGCAGGGGACTCGGGTTCGAGCCCTGGTCCAGGAAGATCCCACATGCCATGGAGCAACTAAGCCCATGCACCACAACTACTGAGCCTGTGCTCTAGAGCCCACGAGCCACAACTACTGAGCCTGTGCTGTAGAGCCCATGCTCTGCAACGAGAAGACATCGCAATGAGAAGCCCACGCACCGCAACAAAGAGTAGACCCTGCTCGCTGCAGCTAGAGAAAGCCCGCGTGTAGCAACGAAGACCCAATGCAGCCAAAAATAAATTTATTAAAGAAGCGAGTTTCAGTTCATCCAGGAGAGGCCTGATATGGTCCCTTCCAACATGGCTGCAAGGAGTCCTTTATCTGATGTCTTTTCCAATATGAATAATGTCCTGGTTGCAAGTCATGGTGAGTCTGATCTTCATCCAAAGTTAGAGTACTGTGATAGCCTTCAGAAACAGTGTCTTTTTTTTTTTTTTTTTTTTTTTTTTTTTTTTTGCGTTACCCGGGCCTCTCACTGTTGTGGCCGCTCCCTCTGCGGAGCACAGGCTCCGGACACGCAGGCTCAGCGGCCATGGCTCACGGGCCCAGCCGCTCCGCGGCATGTGGGATCTTCCTGAAGCAGGGCACGAACCCGTGTCCCCTGCATCGGCTGGCGGACTCTCAATCACTGCGCCACCAGGGAAGCCCAACAGTGTCCTTTCAATTAAACTTTGCAAGGAGCTATCTGAGGAGTGAATCTTAGCCAGTAAATACCTGAATTAACAAAACTAGAATATTCACTGAAACATAATATTTTTCTTTCTAAAGTTAACCTCATTTCTACCAAATATCTGGTTAACTGACCATATAGCTAGCTATAAATGACAAAAGACTTTAAGAGTCAAGGTTAAAGAACTTGATTACAATGCAATTGAAAAGAAACTTGGTTACTGCTGTTGACATACACTAAAATTATGACTGATATCACTTACCAGGACATACCAGAATTTTAGGAGTTTCACTTAATTTCTAGAATGTATATATTAATAATGTTTACACATATGACAAACTAAGAAGTTTTATCACCATCTATTTAACTGCTCCCCATTTAACATACCAAATAAGCCTAATTAGTTTAATATTCCTCTCTCTGAGATGGAGAGAAAACAAATATTTTGAGGTGCTCCAGGGACCCTTTGGAAAACCTCAAAGTTAGAGGTCAAATGACCTTCATTTAGTATTTGATCTTTGGAAAGTTTGTCAAAAATATCAAAAAGTTTTAAAACACTTGGTCAAATAGAATCACAGGTCACTGTGAAACAATACCAATTCACTTAACCAGCGTGACGATAAAAGATCTCAATAGCAGGGAATTTCCTGGTGGTTCAGTGGTTAGGACTCAGTGCACACACTGCCAGGGCCCCGGGTTCGATCCCTGGTCGGGGAACTAAAATCCCATGAGCCAAAAGCATGGCCAAAAAAATTAAAAACGTTAAAAAAAAAATCTCAATGGCAAATACAGATCACTTAAACACAACGAAACTCACAACCTATTACCAAAAGCAGTTCAATATTTTAAGAAAACTTTGTCCTCTTAGAGGACCAAATTCAGGTTTTGTACCACTTTACCTTTAAAACATTTCCTTAATTAAGTTCAATCTTATCTCAGCCAATTTTGACCATGCACAAAACTCTCAGTGTTCCTTTTCCACAGACTTTCCACAACTTTCTGTATCTATTCAGAAACAACCAGCTCTAGGACAAAACCTTTTTTCCTTTAACCAAATGCATTTTCAATCCTCATACCTTCTTTGCTGAAAACACACATCCTACTCCCTTGCATACTGAAATGTTTCCCTTATAATTCTTAACCTTAAAACCTTAATTTTTCTCTGGAATTCCCTGGTGGTCCAGTGGTTAGGACTCCGAGCTTCCACTGCAGGGGGCACGAGTTCGATCCCTGGTCAGGGAACTAAGATCCTGCATGCCGCACATGGTGCAGCCAAAAATAAATAAATAAAAATGCTGTTTGTCATATCAGCATTTCCTGATTGACAAACTTATGCTTTGGTTTTCCTCTTCTAAGAACTTAGACCTCCCCAGCAATTAATGTTCCAGAATTTTATCCTGTTTGAAATTACCCAGATAGTGAATGAATTCTCGTAATTTACCTTGGTTTAGTTTCAAGTTACCAAAATCTGCAGATACTAACCTTTATTTTCTGGCTGCACCATGTGGCTTGCTGGATCTTAGTTCCCTGACCAGGGATTGAACCTGGGCCTCCGGCAGTGAAAGCACAGAGTCCTAACCACTGGACCACCAGGGAATTCTCTGGTTCGACTTCTTTTAGGTGGCTCAGTTTCTCCCAATGACAGCCTAAAACCATCCTGAGTGCTCGGAACACTAGGCGATCAGCCTCTGTCACACCTCCTGGATGAGCAGTACTTACTTAATGACTGTAATGGGGTTTCCCTATGGGACCGCTACACATCATGAAAATTGATCCTCAGACACTTCCCAAAGATCCTCAGTCATCTGAGGATGGCTTGTGGCTGGAAGGAGCAAAATGTCCCTTTATTCTTTGGCGCTGAATAATTCAGTCTCTGATTTCACTAGCAAAAGTTTTGTTCAGACAATGTATCAACTCTTTTTTTTTTTTTTTTTAAGCCAAATTTAACAAAAACCCAGCCACATGTTTCCCTGGGCCTCTTGCCCAGACCCCCTAGGTGCCTAGGAAATGCACTGGTGCCCCTTAAGACTCTTAAGTCTTAAGTGAAAACCAACTCAAATAAAATTTTTAGGATCAACACCCAAACAATGAGATCCAAATATCAGGAGAACCCACCAAAAACACCTGGGAAGTGCTGAGAAGCAGGTGGGGCTCAATGGGCCCATGCTGGCACCGAGCACTTGTTCTGCAGACTCCCGGTGGCCTCTGGCAGGAGTCTCTGATATCCTGCTGACTACACCAAGCACATGTCGATGAAAAATTTTAATCAGTCGATCTAAAAAAGAAATGGAAAATTTTATTCGAGCCAAATTCGAGGATTATAACCCAGGAAGAGCATCTCACAAAGCCCTGAGAATTGTTCCGCCCATTAGAAGTCAAGACACAGTTAGTTATATATGCTTTTTGAAACAGAGGAGGGCTGTACATCAAATGACATATTATTGACAATTTACATAATCCACATCTGAGTACCATGTGACCCCTTATCAAGAAGGAATGTTACCTTTAAGGAACTGTCTTAGGAGAATGTTCCTCTTTACGGTTGAGTAGAAATTTCTGCCGATGATAAAGGTTTGGTCAATGCATAATGCAAGATACACAATGCACAGTGGTGGAGAGAGGAGGCCAAAAGGCAGAGAAGATTTTTTTTAAATTTTTCTTCTCTTTCCATAAAATATGAATTTATTTCACAGTTAATTGGCTCAAGAGTGAACCTGCCAGGATTAGATGTTATAGATGTTACTCTTATACTGTAAAGCATTGTGAAGTCAGATTACTTTAAAATGATGTATCAAAAAGGCACGGGAAAAGAGCAGTTGAGTGTGGAAGCCCAGGGTTTATGTCCCAGATCTGTCGTATACTAAATATGGAAATGTTTCCACTCTTGCCTATAAAATGGGGCTAATATAGTCTAGCCTGTCTGCCTCCCATGGTTAAGAGTATTAAGCAAAACAACAGTTTTTAACTTAGAAATCTCTATAAAGGAAGTTTTAAAAATTATGCTCTTCTGTATTGTGTACCATGTTATATACCATTCCCTGAACAGGTTATGGGACTATCCTTTTTTCTGGGGGAAATTAGTCCTATTAGTGTGTGCTAATGTGGGATCATAACAGTCAACATAAATACCTGATATGTTCTAGGTGTAGGGAGAACAAAAGACCTAGTTTCAGGAAACAATAGTAGGTGCAGTGAGCCATGGGGCTGATTTAAAGAGACTGACTTTAGAAGGTAGTTAAAGCTTTTCCTTGGCTCTAGAGCCTCTAGCCCCTTGCCTGACCCAGTTGGTTCTTAGAGCCTAAGGTTCTAGGGGTTGTTGTTGACTGGCTCTTTTTTATGCTTTGAGATTTCATTCGTTGTCATTCTGGGGCCAAGTTTTTTCATCAAACCTTATTTTTCACTGCCTATCTGAAATAAAAATGCCACTTGGATCCCAAATTCACTTCCACAACTACCAGAATAAGCTGAATCGGGAGATAAACACTAACTTCTACACTCCTAAGAAATCGTTCCCAGTTGGTCAGAACGGTTTAGTGTGTCCTAAGTAGCATTTTAAAAATGAGAACACATCTATGCACTGCAAGTAGTAAAGTACAGAGATTTGTTTCAATTACATAGAAGGACTGAAACAGGATTACATTTTTTTTTCTTTTTTTTCAATTGAGGCTCACGGTCTAGAGATACAAATACAAAACAACCCCAGTGGGGCTTCCCTGATGGCTAGTGGTTAGGAATCCGCCTGCCAATGCAGGGTACACGGGTTCGAGCCCTGGTCCAGGAAGATCCCACATACCACGGAGCAACTAAGCCCGTGCGCCACAACTACTGAGCCTGGGCTCCAGAGCCCGCGAGCCACAACTACTGAGCCCGCGTGTCACACCTACTGAAACCCTCATGCCTAGAGCCCGTGCTCCGCAACAAGAGAAGCCACTGCAACGAGAAGCCCGCTCGCCGCAACTAGAGAAAGCCCGCACGCAGCAACGAAGACCCAATGCAGCCAAAAATAATAAATAAATTTTAAAACAACAACCACCACCACCACAAGTGATGCTCCCAGGAGGCTTAAGTCCAGCTGATAGGTGGTGGTGAATGCACAAAAGAGAAACAGCAGAGTGGCCAGTATCCAGGGTCCTAGTCTATGCAGGACACAAGTCACACCCTCCAGATCTCAGAGTTATATCGACTGAAAGATGCACAGCCTAAAAGTTGACAATTATGTTTTATTTGGTGGACTTTCTGAGCACTCAAGCCTGGGAGGCAGCTTCTCAAGATAGTTCTGAGAGGCTGCTCCAAAGAGGTAAGGGAGCAGCCTTTACAGGATATACAGGAGTTCTGCAGCAAAAACCAGGTAGTCAGAACATCAAAAGATGACTGTTAATTAAAGAAAACCAAACATCTCAAGTTAACGAATTTAACACTTTTCTATGTATGAGAAGATGCAAGAGTCTGGGCTTATTGAAATCATTCCTTTGCTATGCACCTTAGCTATCCAGGGCCAGTATCCTGTTCTTTCCCTTCCTGAGTCCCCTCAGGGTGCGCCCTTCGGGTGGCTGCAGTGACTGAGGGCTTGGCAGTGGCAGCCCGTTTGTCTCTCCTGAGTTCCCTCAGGGCTCACCATCAGGGGCGTTTGTAGTGGCTGATGGCGTGATGGCCGCAGCATCCTTTGTTTGTTGATACGGCAGGCAACATTTTTCACCCACAGTGCTTCCCCTTAGTAATAAAATTCGACCAACATTTGGGAGACATTTCATGACCAAGTTTGCCCCATGGTGCTAGGAAGGCTCATTCCTAGATCAGGTAAAGATTCTGTTGATAGCCTACTCAATGTGTTAACTTTTTTTGGATTAGGCCCTGTTGATAATCTAAAATTCTCTGGATCACCTGTCTTACTAGTCTATTATGATCCAGGAAATGTTTTCCCTTGTTGCTTCTTCTCATATCTAGAATCACACTGTTAGAATTATTGATCTCTTTCCTCAAGATGTTTAGCCATCATTAATTTTGTTGGAGACCTGGTTACACACTGGGTAATGCAAGAGACAATCTTATAAACTAGATGGGATAAGTAATAAAGCTAGTAACATTAATAAGGTCATAGTTGGCTTCCCTGGTGGCGCAGTGGTTGAGAGTCCGCCTGCCGATGCAGGGAACACGGGTTCATGCCCTGTTCTGGGAAGATCCCACGTGCCACGGAGCAGCTGGGCCTGTGAGCCATGGCCGCTGGGCCTGCGCATCCGGAGCCTGTGCTCCGCAACGGGAGAGGCCACAACAGTGAGAGGCCCGCGTACTGGAAAAAAATTTAAAAATGTCATAGTACAGCAGAGAGAGACACAAAGCATAAACAATCTGGAAACAAAGAGAAATTAAAACAATGATTAGTATAACTAGTTGTAATTTGGTTGTAATAAACCATCAAGTCCACAGGATTCCCAGCTGGAGAAGCCAAATTCTGTTAAGGATTAGGTAGAGTGAAAAAGATAAATGTTTCATCTTTGTTTATAAAGGTATACTTTATCAACTTTTTGTAGGTCATAGCATAAGAGGAAAGGTTTTTCTAGAAAACAAACATTAAGGGGCTTCCCTGGTGGCGCAGTGGTTGGGAGTCCGCCTGCTGATGCAGGGGACACGGGTTCGTGCCCCGGTCCGGGAAGGTCCCATATGCTGCGGAGCAGCTGGGCCTGTGGGCCATAGCCGCTGAGCCTGCGAGTCCGGAGCCTATGCTCCGCAACGGGAGAGGCCACAACAGTGAGATGCCCGTGTATCGCTAAAAAAAAAAAAAAAAAAAGATTAAAAGCCAGGATATTACAGAAAAAGTCATAAAATTATAAATCATGTTTATCAGTTCATTCAGTCCCATGTAATTAATTTCTGATGATCTGGATGAAGTGTTCCGGTTTTCCATTAGAGTTTTGTAATTTCTTACCTAGTTCAGTGGTATGATCCAAAAGTTATCAGAAACTTATATTTGTCAGAAATCCTTTTTATGAATTTTCTTCAAGATTTTCATTTTATAAAAGCATCAGAGTAATACAATGATTGTCTATAAATGACAAGACTTAAATGGCATGGTTAAAGATCTCATTGCAAGGCAACTGGCAAGAAACTTGGATATTTCTGTGACATGTAACATTTTAAGATAATAACTAGAATTATGACTGATAACACTATACCAGAGCATATCAGAATTTTAGGAATTTCACGTACATTTTGGAATATCTATAACATTTATCCATACAATATAACTAAGATTCATCTCCAATCATTTGACAATGTTTCTCAAGTAATTTAACATACCAAATAGGCCTAATTAGTTTAATATTCCTCTCTGAGATGTCTTAGGGTTCCTTTGAAGCATCCCAGAGTTAGCCAGAGGTCAAAAGAACTTTTGTTAGAATTTGATATTTGGGATAGTTGTCAAAAATATTAACACTTAGTCAAATAGGATCACAGGTCACTGTGAAACAATACTCACTTAACCAAAGTGACAAAAAATTTTAAAAACAAAAAAAGATCACTTAAAGGCAAAAAAGCTCACAAAATCTGTTACCAAAAGCAGTATTTCAAGAAAACTTTATTCTCTTAAAAGAGAGAACCAAATCCAGTCTTGCACCAGTCTACTTTTAATAACAAAATCCATTTACAAAATTAAATTGAATCTAATATGAGCCTGACCATGTATAAAACTCCTTTTTCAGGGCTCCCTTTTTAAAAATCTTCTACAAGTTTCTGTATTCATATTAATTTGTCCCTTTTTTTTTTTTTTGCGGTACGCGGGCCTCTCACTGTTGTGGCCTCTCCCGTTGCGGAGCACAGGCTCCAGACGCGCAGGCCCAGCGGCCATGGCTCACGGGCGCAGCCGCTCCGCGGCATGTGGGATCTTCCCGGACCGGGGCACGAACCCGTGTCCCCTGCATCGGCAGGCGGATTCTCAACCACTGTGCCACCAGGGAAGCCCTGTCCCTTATTTTTTTTTAATACAGAAATAACCAGCTCTAGGACAAAATCATTCTTTCCCCTTAACAAAATGTACTTCCATTCCTCACACCTTCTTTTGCTGAAAACACACATCCTACTTTCCTTGCATACTGAAATATTTCCCTTATTATCTTTAGTAGTTCTAATTACATACTACAATTTTAACTGTTAAAAACCTTAATCTCTAGCACAAACCAACAAGCAGCAAGTAATTATAAGCTGTTTGTCATACCAGCATTCCCTGATTGGAGTATCCCATAACCTCCAGAAACATATAAAATAATTTCTTTCCTCAATGTGGTACAAGGTATGTTTGTAATAAACCCAGACATCTTTAGTTTTTCCTTTCCTAAGAAGAATAAAGTGATTAACTTTAGACCTGTTTAGCAATTAATGTTTCAGCATTTTATCTCATTTGAAACGACCTGGACATTCAATAAATTCCCATCACTTAACTTAGCAAAACTCAAGTTACCAAAAATCTAGAGAAACTATTTTAGACAGACATACCCAAGACATAATTATTTCTAAAAGAGTTCACCTGAAAACTCTTATCTCATTTACCTTCATTTTATAACTTATGAAAACATTATCCTACCACGTTAATTTGTCGCTGTTGTTGTTGACAAAGTCTGTAAGAGAAATAACATGAATGCGGGGCTTCCCTGGTGGCACAGTGGTTTAGAATCCACCTGCCTAGGGGTAAGATGGGAATAAAGACACAGACCTACTAGAGCATGGACTTGAGGAGATGGAGAGGGGGAGGGGTAGGCTGTGACGAGGTGAGAGAGTGGCATGGACATATATACACTACCAAGTGTAAAGTGGATAGCTAGTGGGAAGCAGCCGCATGGCACAGGGAGATCAGCTAGGTGGTTTGTGACTGCCTAGAGGGGTGGGATAGGGAGGGTGGGAGGGAGGGAGATGCAGGAGGGAAGAGATACGGGAACATGTGTATATGTATAACTGATTCACTTTGTTATAAAGCAGAAACTAACACACCATTGTAAAGCAATTATACTCCAATAAAGATGTTAAAAAAAAAAAAAGAAACTGAGTAGGTAGAAGAGAGGCAACTTGGTAGCTAAATGGATGGCATGAGTGGGTTGGGGAATTTTAAAGGGCCCCTGGGAAGTGACCTCTAAAAATTAACTTGTAAAATATCA
>RJWK010043399.1:0-18770 GCA_004363435.1 Platanista minor
GGATACCTCACAAAGAAGATGTATGAGGGGCCAGTAACACGTGAAAGTGCCCAATACCTTTCATTAAAACCATAAGATACAATTTCATATCCACTAAAGTAGCTAAAATCAAAAAAGCAATACCAAATTTTGGTAAGCATGTAGCGCAGCTGGCATTCTCATACGTTTTTGCTGGGATTGCAAAATGGGATAGCCACTTTGTAAATCTGTTTGGCAATTCCTTATAAGGTTAAAGAAACTCTTCTTCTATAACCCAGCAATTCTACTCCGAGGTATTTATTCAAGAGAAATAAAAACATGTCTACACAAACCCTATACAAGAATATCCATACCAACTTTATTTAACATCCAGAACCTGTCAGCACATGTCCATCAGCAAGAGAACAGATAAACGAACTGTGGTATGTTCATATAATGGAATACTACTCAGCCATAAAAATGAACACAGTACTGATATGTCCAACAACATAGACAAAACTATTGTGATAGAAATCAGAGCAGTGGTTTTCAGCAGGAGATTAGGATTGATTGGAAGGAGGCACGAGAGAGCTTTCTAAGGTAATAATAAGGTAATGAAATAATAATGAGGTAATGAAAGCATTCTGTATCCTGATTGGAGTATTGGTTACAAAAGTCTATATGTTTGTCAGAGCTCACCAAATTGAACAAATATTTGGGATCTTTGCGTTTCACCAAGTGTAAAATTTACCTCAGTAGAAACAATGATCTCTTTTCCATTAAAGGGGAGACAGGGTGCTGCTGAAGGAAGACGTACCTATGAATCCTGGCTTGACCGCTTACTAGCTAAGTGACCTTGAGCAAGTTACTTACCCTTCCATAGCTTACATTCCTCATCTAAAAATGGAGATGATGATAATACCAATCTCATTATGTTTGTTGGCAAGATTAAAGGATGTAGCCCCTGAAACCGGCTTAGCACAGTGTGTGACCTGATCTCCTGCCTTCCCAAATAGGCTCAGTCTTGAAGACCTAGCTAGTCCTTGTATCTTTTCTATGAACTCACCCTCTTAAACTCTAGCCCTCACCACTTTGCCCTTGATCCTTCTCTTGCTCAGTACTTTGTTTCTTCACCTCACATTTTGATAGAGCCCTCTGGCACTTTCCTCCTTTTCCCTGTGTTTAAATGTGATCCCCACAGTAGACCGCAAGCTCCTTGAGACCAGGACTCTCTCTGCTATCTCCACACCCCGGGAGTATGGGAGGTACCCAGGTGGTATTCCACAGTTGCTTCTCCGTGTTATTATTTAATTTGTGAATAGGTAATACAAAATTTTAAGGCAGAATATTCCGTGATGAATCTCACATTGTTCAAGAATTTTAAATAATAAAAAATATTCAGTGAAGACTCTCTTCCCAATCTCTCTTCTATCTGGTTCGCATGCCCCCAATACCACCAAAAGAAAGAAAACTCCTGTCATTCCACATATTTCTCTGTGAAAATATGATGCGTATTCTTATTTTTCCCTCTTCATTACATAAAAGGTAGCTACCATAACACTTGTGCATTTTGTTTTGTTTCAACTAACAATATATTTTGAACCTCTTTGCAAATCACTCATAGAAATCAATCATGAAATGTCCTGTTGATTAATGTGCTATAGGTTATTTCCAATCTTTTGCTGTTACAAAAATGCTATAGTGAAAAACTTTTTATACAGGCCTTTCACACAAGTACCAGTACAACTGTAGTATAAATTCTTAAAAGTGAAATTTCTGGGGTAAAAAATCTATGCATTATTCATTGATATTGTCAAATTGTCCTTCCTAGGAGCTTACCAATTTATATATCCACAAACGATGAGTGACACTGCTTGTTTCCCAACAGCCTTGCCAATAAATGAGTGATCAAACACTGGGATTTCTACCAAAATCATAAGCAGAAAATGGTGTCTCAATGAAATTTCTCTTATAGGAACCTGAGACTCTTGTTATATGTTTATATACCATTTGTTTTGCCTTCTTTGTGAATTGTCCACACCTATCCCTTGCCCATTTTTCTTTACAGTTGTTGGCCTTTTTCTTTTCAAGTCATTCCTTATATGTCAGAGAGATGAATACTTTTCAGTATGAATTGCAATTTCTCGGTGTGTCCTTTGAATTTATTCTCTGCTCTTGTGGTTTCTGCTAGGCAAAGTGGTTTTAATTTTTACATACTTTAATTTTTTAATCTTTTATTTTATGCCTTCTAGATTTTGAGTCATAGTTATTAAGGCCTTCATTTTTTTTTTTTTTTTTTGATTTGGCTGTTTCATTGTACAACAGATAGCAATCCAGAAAGATGGAAGATTTCACTGTAAAAATGGAAACCTCGGGAGTATTAAAAGAAAAGACAGATGCTTCTTGACTTGAATTGAGTCCAATTTAATTGACACATTTTGCATGTTTGGAGACCCACTTAACTCCACATTAGACACAGAGAAGGAATCTTGCTAATCTTGCCTGGGGACATTTTACTTTGATTATCCCGTTGGCTGAAACATGATGGCAACTCTAACTGGGAACTCAAGTTTCTCACTCTGGCTGTGGTCCAGACACTTTTTCTAAGTTGCCGCTTTTGTTTCTTTTGTTGCATTTCTTTGTTTTGCTTTGTTTCCTCATGAGCAGGAAAAACAACCAGTTGTCAGCCACAGTTACTCAGAGACCCTTATCATTGCCTTTTTCTGCCTATCACCATGGGCCAAAACAAGGGAATTAAATCGTTCACGCATTCACTCATCCAACAAATGAATGTATTAAGCATCTATTAAATGTAAGGCAGCCTGCTCAGTGCTAAGCAGACATGATGGAAGAAAGCAGGCAAAGTCACTACCTTCCTGAAGCTTATATTCTAGCATGAAAGGTTGATCTTAAACATGTCATAAGAGCTAAGTGCCAGGAAAAGTTATCGGATGTTGTGAGAGTTTGTAAGAGGAACCCCTGCCCTAGTGAGACAGATCAGGGATGAATTCCCTGAGGAAGTCTCTTTGGAACTGAGTATTGATGGAGTAGGAACCAATCAGGCAAAAAGCAGACGGAGGCTTCCGGACAGAGGGAGAAAACCAGAAGAGAAATGGCCCCAAGGCCAGAAGGAGCATGGTGCCATTATAGGAAGCAAAGAAGAGTGAGGTGATTGGCTTGGAGAAGGGAAATGGCATACAAGCTACACAGGGGCTGTTGTCAGTTGGGTTCCCCGGCTCTTGGGATCACCAACTAGGAGGAGAAGAGGAAAGGGTAAGATTACACGGACGGAGAAGTTGGGCTCTGGTGCAGCCACAAGAAGACTTCAGCTGACTCTGCAGGGAGCTCTGAACTGGGATGCCCTTCAGTGTTGGGACAAGGGGGACAGCCTTCATGTCCCAGTGTTGAAGAGTCAGTAGGCCTGGGCTGCTCTCTGCCAGCTAGTGCTGATAGGTGAGGACTGTCAGATGGCAGCACTGCCAACAGCTGGGAGGAGAAGTCCTTTGTCCTGGAAGGGAATCTGGGCAGCAAAACACAGTAGAAGCAAATCCCTGTGAGCCTTTCAGGTCTTGGTAAAGAATTTTAATTTTATTCCAAGTGAAGGAGGATGCCAAAGAAGAGTTTTACGCAGTAAGAAAAATGATCTGATTGACCTTTAAGAGTAGTGTGGGGGCTTCCCTGGTGGCGCAGTGGTTGGGAGTCCGCCTGCCGATGCAGGGGACACGGGTTCGTGCCCCGGTCCGGGAAGATCCCACGTGCCGCGGAGCGGCTGGGCCCGTGAGCCACGGTCGCTGAGCCTGCGCGTCCGGAGCCTGTGCTCCGCAATGGGAGAGGCCGCAACAGTGAGAGGCCTGCGTACCGCAAAAAAAAAGAGTAGCCTGGCTGCTTTATGTGCATATTTTAAGTGGATGAATGTGGAAGAAGAGAACGCACTTAAGAGGCAATTGCTGTGGTGCCATGGACTTGAGTGGTAGCGGAGGAGAGAAGTGGGAGGTGGGAAGAAGTTTGACTGGGTTTGGCCACAGGGTCAACAAGATTTACTGATGGATTGAATGTGGGTTGGTGGGGAAAAAATGGAGGAATCATAGATGATGGCTTTGGATTGAGGTTTTGGATTGAGCAGTTCCTAGACGGTGGTGCCATTTAATAAGATGAGGAAGATGGGAAGGAGCACTGTTCTAGGCCATCTCATCACATATCCCAGGAAATCAACTTTGGAATACAGTTGTCAGCTATTTTCTATCTTTGTGCTATTCCAAACACACAAGGACACATTACCCATCCTTTGGGCCATAGTTTTCACTTGAAACACAGGTCAAAAGCCTCTCATCCTTCAATGTCCAGGTCCAGTGCTACTTCCTCTGTAAAACCTTCCCTTTTCATAAAAACATTGGTGTATGTATAGATCCTGATATTTTATATTTGGGGAGACTACAAATAAGGGAAATTAACTGACTTGCCCAAGACTGTACTGGATACCAACAGAGCTGTGACTAGACATCAAGTCCCCTGATTCAGTGGCTGAAAACTGCATTAAATCAAGGGAGAATGGAAAATCAACAAGGAGTGGCAGAGTGAAGGCCAGATCAGTTAGGAATTGATTATGGAGGTCCAGGCAAGAGCTGATGGTAGCCTGGCCTAGGGTGAGAGTAGGGAGAAGAAGTGAACATATCTAAGAGGCTTCTAAGAAGTAGAATGACCAGGACTTGGTGCTGGTTTTGGACAGAGGGAGTGAGGGAGAGGCAGGTGTCAAGAGTAACTCTTTGGATAACCTGTCATTCCCCAAGCTTGGAAGCACCAAAAGAAGACTTGGTTGGGGGGGAAAGATCATGAGTTTGGTTTTAATTTCATTGTTGAGGCCTGAACTCATACCTCTGGGATTAGGGGCTTGGCACTGGGACCTCCCAGTGGGATCACTAGGTGACTAGTACTTGAACCTCCGTGGGAAAACTGCAGGGCTGGTGCTCAGACCTCCAATGGATGTTTGTCACTTGTACTTGGAACACCAAGAAACAATGGACTAGAGCTTCACACTGTGCCCTCTCCCTGCCTGTCTCCTGCCTTCCAAATTTCCATCACTGCTTCCCACCGGCAGAACCTAACTTGGAAACTCAGGTGTCTGGGAAATGCAATATCACAGAGCAGAACATGGGGCAGGGAGCTTGGGGCTGAAAGACCTTAGATAATAACCAGAACAACAGGTTTAGGGAATGAGCCCTGGGTTAGGAATCACCACTGGGTTTTCTTTCCAGCTCTGCCATCAGCCAGGTGTGACCTTGAACATGTCACTTCCCATCTCTGAGTCTCTTTTCCCTTCCTTCAAATGTGTAAACATCTCTTTGATGTTGCGCATACTTAGGTGTCTGTCCTTAAAGAAGCCTTCTCTGACCGCCATCACTTAGGGGGATTTGGTGCCCTTTCTGTTGCTCATATAAACGCCTCTCCTAACCTCCTTTTTAAAAATTTACCTTACTTAATAACTGAGAAATACGTAACACACAATTAAAAGCACAGATCTTAAATGCTCAGTTTGGTGAGTTTTGACAATTGTGTACACCCATGTAGTCACCAGTAAACTTTACCATTTTTAAAAAATTTTATTTATTTTTTATTGAAGTATGGTTGGTTTACAATGTTCTAATTTCTGCTGTACAGCAAAGTGACTCAGTTATACACAAATATATATATTCTTTTTTAATATAAAATTTGCCATTTTAACCATCACTTAGCATACAATTCCATGGCATTAATCGTATTCACAATGTGTGCAACCATTACTATTACCTACCTCTTAGTATCACATTGCATTTTACTTGCCTATTGATAAGTGTGAATCCCCTAATAGAAAGTAAACCCTCAAGGGCTAGAATCATGTCTTATCCCAGTGATTGGCATTTAGTAAATACTGGTATTTGTTGGTTGGTTGAACAAGTGAATGAATGAATGAATGAATGAATTCTAAAGTCTCGCTGAATGTGTCTTTTTATCTAGGAACTATAATAGAGTCATCCAACTTCTCGTTTAATTCTCCTCCCTTTCTCAAATGTTTATTAAGTATCAACAGGTTGTCTGTGCTAAGCTCTAGAAATCAAAAGACAACCTGGCAGAATTCCTGCCCACAAGTCCACAGCCAGGTGAAGGGGTCCAGACAAGTAAATAAAGTGTAATAAAACAATTAATTCTTAGGAGGAAGATGAACAGGTTGGGAGTTATGGTTGCAGAAATGAGGTTATGCCTTATACTGACTTGGAAAATCAAGGACAGCTTCACAGAGATTAAGAAAACAGGCTTAGTGGTGTTAAGTGGCAGGGTGGGGTGCAGAGTCTAGAGAAACTGCAAGGAATTCTTTAGGGCCAGAGTCAGGGTCCTTTCTCCTCCTGGAGTCCCACTTTCTGCCTCAATGCCTGAGACTATTTTTGTCAGAGAAGTAAAATAGTGACACTAATTTTTTTAAGCATAATGGGTTTTGCTTACCCCCTTCCCACCCCACTTCCTCTTCACTAAGGTTCTTCCTTGTTTCTCAATGCTTCCCTGTTTCTCAACGTTTCCCTTGAGTTAGTTTCTCCTCTTTGTGCATGCTTTCTTTAAACGGGTGGCTTTCATTATTTGTGGCTTCTCATATAAGGTCTTTGTTCAAGACCTTGGGGTTTTCCCAGAGAAAGCCATGTAAATCTCTGAAATAGTTTTACGTATTTATTGGTCTCATTCAAAAATAGCTGATAAGGGAATCTGTACGTCCTTGCTACTATGAGTACTCATATTTACACACACACACATTCTCTCATGTCCCCCACTCTACCTCACTCTCCCGTTGTATGTATCTTAAGGACTCAAACCACTAAGAAGTAGTTGTCTGTGGTCAAAATGGTGTTATCAGACTTTAAATAACTTAGGGACCAAGACGCTCTTATTTAAAGGGCTGGATGATTAGATGGATGAATGGATGGATGGATGGATAGATGGATGGATGGATGGACGGACGGACGGAAAGGTGAATGACCGAGACAGTCAAGCTTCTGCAATCATGCCGAGGTCACCCTTGGTAACAACCCTTAGTAGGCAACTCAGAATGGGTGTTGGCAATGATGATGACAATAATAATAATACTGATGATTGTGTAATGTAAGTGCTACAACAGAAGAATGAGAAAATGTTCTGGGAAAGGATGTCAATGAGATTCCAAAGAGTTAGGGCTAAGACTTCATGCTCTCCCTGTTTTGTTCATTGAACTGAATATTTACGGGGCAGTCTTCTTAGGCATCACCTTTTGTTCAGCCCCTACTGTGCACTGTCGTGAATACAAAAGAAGTATCAGGGGTTTCCCTGGTGGCGCAGTGGTTGAGGGTCCGCCTGCCGATGCAGGGGACGCGGGTTCGTGCCCCGGTCCGGGAAGATCCCACGTGCCGCGGAGCGGCTGGGCCCGTGAGCCATGGCCGCTGAGCCTTGCGTCCGGAGCCTGTGCTCTGCAACGGGAGAGGCCACAGCAGTGAGAGGCCCGCGTGTCGCAAAAAAAAAAAAAGTATCAGATGGCATCCTTGTGTGTTTTAGGGTAATTCATGGCCTGACATAAGAGATCCCCTTCTCCTTGTCAACCCTAAATTAAGTAATTGGGTGAAAGATTGTGAACTCTCAAGGATGGGAGTCATCCAAAAGCGTTTTTCAATAAAGACTTTATTTTCTACTCAAGATAATATTAAGTAATAACAAGATATTATCCACACTGTTAGAACTCAGATTCCAACTATAAGGCATCTTACTTAAATAGTTTGAGAAATCCAAACAAGATCATACCCTATTTTCAGAAGCACAGATAGAGAGGTCCATCTATATAGCCAAGCTCAGTGGAGATGTAGGGGGAGGACATGCCTCTCTCTCTTTTGTGCCCGAAATGATTTATTCAGAGAAAGGTATAAAGATGTGGAAGAGTATCCCACGCTCTCCTTTCCACCTCTCATTGTCACAAGGGAAATTACACATGACATTGGATTAGCCCAAGTGTTGCACTGCCACGCAGTCCAAAACTCCCTCTTTGCCCATATGAAAGAGGGATTGTCGTGTGGCCAGGAAGATTTCCAGAGTATGCAAAGCAAGGTTATCTGAAGACCCTAGCTTCTGCCCAAGAAGAAATTTGACTCCAGTTGCGGAAATGGGAATAACTCAGAAGTCCTACAAGCCAAGGGTGGAAAGATGAACCAACCTCACCAGCTTCCCTTATGAAATGAAGGCGGAACTATTTGATAGTAAGGCTATAAGCAGAAGTAGCAGCAGCTAAAAAGGCAGGAAGACCTGTGTGCAAGGTAAATTTACATTTGAGCCAGAAGTATAAGCAAGCACAAACTGTGAGGGGGCTCGTTTTGCTCGGAACAGGTTTTCCCCAGACTGCTCATTAATCTGACGGATTCCAGTTTAATCGTCACCTCCCGGAAGAACCCTCCCTCGTCAACCCTATCGTCACCCCCTTACCCCACTCCTACCCCCAGATATGGAGACTTGATCAGGGTCCCCTGTATATGCCCTCATCAAATCCTATGTTATTTAGCCCATCACATTAATCACATTTGTAAATTTAAGAGATTATCAGTTGCCTCTCTCTCTCCCTGACTGGGCTGTCAGCTCCCTGAAGGCAGGGGTCACGTCCGTCATTTTCTTGCTGTACATACTCAGTGTTCACACAGTGCCTGGTTTGCATCAAAAAATAAATAAATGTTTCTTGAAATATTTAATGAGAAGAAGCATTTACTCTGCAGAGGACACAGCCTTGAGAAGACTGAAACGAGGAGCCTGGCTTCAGAAGACAGGTTGTTGCACCAATTTACTTTCCCACCAACAGGGTACGAAGGTTCCTTTTCCTCCACATCCTACCCATCACTTGCTATTTTGCGGTCTTTTTGATGATAGCCATTCTGACAGGTGTGAGGTGATATCTCGTGGTTTTGATTTGCATCTCCCTGACGATTAGCCATGTTGACAAACTAGTGGTTACCAGTGGAGAGGGGGATGGGGGGAGGAGCAAACTAGGTGTATGGGATTAAAAGACACAAACTACTATGTATAAAACAGATAAGCAACAAGACTACTACATTGCAAGGCACGGGGAATGTAGCCATTATTTTGTAATAACTTTAAAGGGAGTATGATCTATTAAAGTATTGAATTACTATGTTGTACATCTGAAGGTAATATAAGATTATAAAGTATACTTCAATTAAAAAAAAAAAAAAAAGAAGAAGAAAACAGGTTGCTGTTGCTGTCCCTGGAGAGATACCACCCAGCCTCTGGGTTTGAAGCCCTGGGCCCCTAGCAACGGCACCTTTGGGATCCCAGTTCCTGCCGCAGGATGCTTAAGGGTGAATACTTGGTTACCCACATATGTCCCCAAAACAAATAGCAGAGGGAACGAAGCACAGACTATGTGCCACATAAGCAGAATTATTGCTAAAAATAATGCTTCTCAAAGCCTCAGAAAGGAGTCAGTGAATTAAAGGTTTATATTAACCTCATTTCACTTTTCTTTTCATTTACAGGAAATTGTTTTAATTTTCCATGTGCATCTGTTTGATGTTTACGTCACTGACTGTATTAAAAAAAAATAGCTGCAACATTCTGTTTTGTTCTAAGTTATTTAAATAGAAAAAGGACCCCAATTGATATTTTATTAGTTGCTATATAATAATTTGTTTTCAAAGTACTGGATTTTTTTTAAAATTTAGGATACTATACATGTCTTTCCTATTTGGGAGTGAGAGAAATATTTTTTAAGAACATCACGTTCAGATAAATAAGTAAAACATTTCCCTTCTCTTCAATGGTCCTACGCATCGTATTTTTTACGATTAATTTAGATATCCAGGCTGTTGAACTGTCTGGGTTTTCTATACTTTTTGAAAGAATAAGGATTTTTTATGGGATAGGTAGAACATTACTTTGAAGCAGGGTTTTTGGACCTGACAATCCTTTGTTTGGGGGGGCTGTTCTGTACATTGTAGGACGTTTAGCCTCTCCTACTCGATTCCAGTGGCATACACCCAGCTAGAGTTATAACAATCAAAAATGTTTCCCAGCATTGCCACGTGTTCCAGGGAGCAAAATCATCACCGTTGAGAACTGTTGGTTTAGAGGGTGGGAGAGGCTAGCAGGCAGAGACTGTTTCTTCATCCTTCAAGAAAGGCAGACCTAGATGAGGCAAGACCCATCATTGGCATTTTTGGTCATATATTTTTCCAATCACCAATTTGGTCTCCTTAAACCACTTTGAGCTGGATGCCGAAATGCTTCATAGAGTCCCATCCCTTGGTGAAAACGTGGGACAGAAAATGTCTTTCTGAAATGCCTGGAGGCTTCCCTCCCTATACAGTGGAGAAAATACTGTACAGGCATCTAGTCAGACCAGCAGTCTGCTACTTGTTCCCCATGTGACTCTGGGGACTCCCAAGTCCCTCAACTATACAAAGTACTTGTACAATATGTGGTCCCCATATCAAAGAATGGTTGGAAGAATGAAATCAAAAGGTACTCAATTTTGTTTTTCACAAGTGACAGAGTCAGACCAAGTAATACCTGTCAATGTAGTGCCCTTTCCTGAGAAAATTACTTTCTCAGTGGGAGGTAGAACAGAGCATGGTTATGGGTCTGATCTTTGAAATCTGACCAGCCAGGGCTGAACGCAGCTACCTCATCTTACCAGTTGTGTAGCTGGTATACTGACTAAGACATATAACCTCTCTTAGCCTCTCTTTCCTCATCAATAAAATGATCGTAACATCTACTATAAAGGGGAGACTGTGAGAATTATAGAATATATGCAAGGCACATTGTACCAGTGTCCAACATAGGAGAGGCACCCACAAGTCATGTTTGCCATGGCTGTTACCATTGTTAATAAATGCAGAAAATATTATGTGCTGTCTGGCTCATGGGAGAGACAGTTGGGGGCAGAGTTTCCTTTAGGATCCCTAAACCAGAGCTTTAACGGGAATGTCCACTTAAATTGCTTTGCTTAAGTCCAACAGCGCAGAAAGTCATGTTGGAAAGATTAGTCCTTTCTCAGGCTTTGATGGCAAGAACTGTGTCTCATTCATATCTATATTCAAAACACCTAGCACAATGCATGGCCAAAGTAGATGCATTCAATCCTCTACTTGACAGCTTAAATTTCTAAGCATCTGCTGGGTACCAAAAGCAGTTCTAGGGTCTGGAAGAAGGAACAAAGATGAGCAAAAACAGGTGCAGTCATGGCCCTCATGAAGACAAGAGTCCTACTGCAAAGACTGCAAATCAAAAACTCACAGGGAACAGGCAGATGTCAGAAAAGCCACACAATCTTTTTGGTCTCTTTAATTTTCCCACTTATGGTATACGCATAGTTATAGAGAAATCATTCTCAACTTTAAAAAAAACAGCATTATAAAAATGCTAGTAAATGGCAGACACTATAGTCTCAGTTTTAGAGACAGTAGTGCGGGGTAAGAAGTGTGGTTCACTGGAGAGGAGAATGCCACTACTGAACAGTAAAGGTGGCACAGTCTACGAATGGTTTTGAGATTTCTGGCTCAGATCAGTCTGAAGAGAACTGATTTTCAATAGTGGGGTGCTTGTAATGGACAGAGGGTGGCAGGCAGTTGTGAGGGCCATGGGTAAGATACAATATGTTCTCCAGAAGACTGGGCTATAGGAGCCATAGTCCATGAGGCCACAAGGCTCAGCCACATACCTGAC
Organism: Platanista minor; assembly: GCA_004363435.1. Classification (NCBI taxonomy): domain Eukaryota; kingdom Metazoa; phylum Chordata; class Mammalia; order Artiodactyla; family Platanistidae; genus Platanista; species Platanista minor. Next base: position 11,674 of record RJWK010043399.1, read on the forward strand.
AGTGTAGGCAATGTTGCACAACTAGGACGATAATGACTGGCCTACCTCTTTATAAAGATCTTTGTTAACATTCACCCAAATTATAGAGATGGGGAAGGAAAAAAAAAAAAACTTTTCATTCGATTGTCTTGAGAAGACTCTCAGAAAATTCCTCTCCAGGTGATTTTAAGTATCTTGTTCCTGTGGGAAGAAGCCAATAGAATTAAGCATCCCTCTGCTAGATTAAATCTTAGTGCTTTTAGAATGGTTAATGTATACAGGACTTGTTAAATGGCTGGGGTTGGTCTTAATCTCCTAGATGCCTATGATTAGAGTCTTGACAGAGTCACGTGGGATGCTCCAAGAGAGATTAGGACCACCCAACTTTTTTTTTAATTTTTCTTTTTCTTTTTCTAAAATTTTGGTCTTTAGGCTGAAGCATCACAGGACTCTGGATAAGAAACAGAATGAAGGTAGGATTATAGGGAAAGGCAAAAGGAGCTAAAGGACTTTGAGAGAGGAGATTTCAAAAGAGTTTGGGGTCATGATAGTTTTAAAATAAATGTGAAGGAAAATTCCAAACTGCACATTATTTACTTCTAAATAGGACATTAGCTGGGTCATTTTCAATTAAGAGGTCTGCAACATTCTACACATAAGAAATTGTGCAGTTTTGTGGTCTTTACCATACGGGTTTCAGACTTGTCTGGTTTTCTCTTGGCACACTTATAAAAGCAAGTATAAACTGAATGCTATTTTAATAACCTTTATGGTACAGTATTATATATTAGATGAAATTCATTGTTTCTCACCCCATATTTATTTCCCACAGCGTACCACTGCTTTTACATTAGACGTTTACCCTACAGGGAGAAAAATGGGTCTGAAATATAAAGCTAGCCCTTTCTTTTTACAGACATCCTGTAATTAGCCCAAGTTTTCATCTCTTCACAGCAAGATCCTGCTGCACAAAATTCTCTTTTCTCAACGTATTTTTGCCAGATGTTTCCACCAAAAAAAAGTAAAAGGCAAAGTTTTTTGTGTGCATTGGTGCATATGACTTCATCCTTAATAACTGCCTCAAAATGCTCTGCCTCCTTAATTAAGTGAATTAGTTCTCCTCCAGTTCCTGTGTAGAGAACATCTATTGTCTCCATCTTCACAAATGCTCAGCATTTCAGCCATGTGTGACTGTCCTGTGTGCCCTTAGGAGGGGTCAGACAGCTTCACTCACACTCATCCTATATTTTTAAAACCCAGAGTAAACACTTTAGCTTTTTGACCAACGAGAACTCAATCACTGCAAATTAACATGTGAAATTGCTGTTCTCTCTCCAATTAACCTTACAGTTTTGTCTGATTAAAGGATGATTCTACACTCTGTGTTGAAATGTTATGATAAGTTTGCATCCGTATTAGCAGTCAGGCTCTATTTTGTTTCAGATAGCAAGGTTTTCAGCTTTGCTAGAGAATACTTCTATGTATTCTAAAATATGTTCCAGAAGATCGGTGCCCCTGAGGCAGGGGCGATCAGGAGAGGCAGGAGGGAGGGACTCTCCAGGAAGAGCAGGAGAGGAGCAGAGGTTGATCACCTGGCCCACTCGGGCAGAGGAGCCTGCTGAGCTCCCAAGCCGGTTCCCTCTACTCCAAAGCCCCATCCAGTGTCCTGGGGGCATAGGAGGGAGGCCGGGGAGATCAGGAGTGGCAGGCGGGAGGGGCCCTCCAGGAGAAGCCGGAGAGGAACAGAGGGCAACTGCCCCACCCACTCGGGCCAAGGAAGCCTGCTGAGCTCCCAGGCCGATCCCCTGCCCTCCAGGCCACATGAGTCCTTGGGGGCATAGGAGGGAGGCTGGGGAGATCAGGGGAGGAAGGGGGGAGGGGCCCCCCCAGACCCCAGACTGGAGGAGCAGAAGAGGAGAGGAGGGCGTCTGCCCTGCCCTCTGGAGCCCAGGAAGCCTGCTAGTTCCCAGGTGAGGCCCCCGGCCCTCTGAGACTGGGCTGGGGGGCAGGCCTGGGGCCCCTTCTGTTCCTTGAGCCTAAGCCCCATCCTCCACAGCCCCAGCACCTTTTCCAGCCCTGTGGGTCCTGAGCATTGGCCCTGCCCACCACCCAAACCTCGCCCTTGCTTAGGCCCCGCCCTCCACAGCCAAAGCCTTCCCCCCCACACACTTTTTTTTTGTCTTTTCCCTCGTCCTCTTTTTTACTGTTGTGGTACTGATGTACCTTCCAGTTGTTGATTCATTTATATTTTTATTTTTACATTCTTTCTAATCTATCTGTTAGTTTCCTAGTCTAATTTTATTTTTTACTTTGTTATTGCTCTCTTTTTTTTTTTGCCACCCCACGTGGCTTGCGGGATCTTGATTTGAAAGCCCAGGGTTGGGGGGAAGCTCCTGCGGTGGGCACTCCGAGTCCGAACCACTTGACTAACAGAGAACCTCAGACCCCAGGGAATATTCATCAGAGTGAGGTCTCACAGAGTTCCTCATCTCAGCACCAAGACCCAACTATTCCCAATAGCTTACAAACCCTAGTGTTGGAAGCCTCAGGCCAAACAACCAGTGAAACAGGAACACAATCCCACTCATAAAAAACAAAAAAAAAATGAGATGGCAAAAAAGTATGGCACAGATGAAGGAGCAAGGTAAAAACCTACAAGACCAAATAAATGAAGAGGAAATAGACAATCTATCTGAAAAAGAATTCAGAGAAATGATAGTAAAGATGATTCAAAATATTGGAAATAAATAGAATGGAAGCACGGATTGAGAGAATACAAGAAATGTTTAACAAACGTCTAGAAGAACTAAAGGACAAACAAACAGAGATGAACAACACAATAACTGAAACGAAAAATACACTGGAAGAAATCAATAACAATAGCTGAGGCAGAAGAACAAATAAGTGAGCTGGAAGACAAAATGGTGGAAATAACTGGCAAGGAGCAGAAGAATGAAAATAATTGAAGACAATCTCAGAGACCTCTGGGACAACACGAAATGCACCAACATTCGAATTATAGGGGTCCCAGAAGAGGAAAAGAAAAAAAAGGGTCTGAGAAAATATTTGAAGAGACTATAGTGGAAAACTTCCCTAACATGGGAAAGGAAATAGTCACCCAAGTCCAGGAAGCACAGAGGGTCCCATCCAGGATAAACCCTAGGAGAAACACACCAAGACACATATTAATCAAACTAACAAAAATTAAATTGAAAGAAAAATACTAAAATCAGCAAGGGAAAAAAAAAAATAACATACAAAGGAATCCCCATAAGGTTACTAGCTGATTTTTCAGTGGAAACTCTGCAGGCCAGAAGGGAGTGGCAGGATATACTTAAAATGATGAAAGAGAAGAATCTACAACCAAGATTACTCTATCCAGCAAGGATCTCATTCAGATTCGATGGAGAAGTGAAAAGCTTTTCAGACAAGCAGAAGCTAACAGAATTCAGCACCACCAAACCAGCTTCACAACAAATGTTAAAGGAACTTCTCTAAGTGGGAAGCACAAGAGAAGAAAAGACCCACAAAAACAAACCCAAAACAATTAAGAAAATGGTAATAGGAACATACATATTGATAATAATCTTGAGTGTAAATGGATTAAATGCCCCAACCAAAAAACACAGACTGGCTGAATGGTTACAAAAACAAGACCCATATATATGCTGTCTGCAAGAGACCACTTCAGACCTAGGGACACATACTGACTGAAAGTGAAGGGATGGAAAAAGATATTCCATGCAAATGGAAATCAAAAGAAAGCTGGAGTAACAATACTCATATCTGATAAAATAGACTTTAAAATAAAGACTGTTACAAAAGATAAGGAGGGACACTTGATCAAAGGATCAATCCAAGAAGAAGATATAACCATTATAAATGTTTATGCACCCAACATAGGAGCACCTCAATACATAAGGAAAATGCTAACAACCATGAAAGGAGAAATCGACAGTAACACAATAATAGTAGGGAACGTTAACACCCCACTTACACCAACGGACAGATCATCCAAACGGAAAATAAATAAGGAAACACAAGCTTTAAATGACACAATAGGCCAGATAGATCTAATTGATATTTAGAACATTCCACCCCAAAGTGGTGGAATACACTTTCTTCTCATGTGCACATGGAACATTCTCCAGGATAGATCACATCCTGGGTCACAAATCAAGCCTTGGAAAATTTAAGAAAATTGAAATTGTATCAAGCATCTTTTCTGACCACAACACTATGAGATTGGAAATCAATTACAGGGAAAAAACTGTAAAAGACACAAATACATGGAGGCTAAACAGTGCACTACTAAATAACCAAGAGTTCACTGAAAAAAATCAAAGAAGAAATTTTAAAAATACCTAGAAACAAATGACAATGAAAACACGAAGACCAAAGACCTATGCGACACAGCAAAAGATGTTCTAAGAGGAAAGTTTATAGCAATTTATTCTCACCTCAAGAAACAAGAAAAATCTCAAATAAACAATCTAACCCTACACTTAAAACAACTAGAGAAAGAAGAATAATGAAAACCCAAAGTCAGTAGAAGGAAAGAAATCATAAAGATCAGAGCAGAAATAAATGAAATAGAAATAAAGAAAACAATAGCAAAGATCAATAAAACTAAAAGCTGGTTCTTTGAGAAGATAAACAAAATGGATAAACCCTTAGCCAGACTAATCAAGAAAAAAAGGGAGAGGACACAAATCAGTAAAATTAGAAATGAAAAAGGAGAAATCACAACTGACACTGCAGAAATACAAAGGATCATAAGAGGCTACTACAAACAACGATATGCCAATAAAATGGACAACCATGAAGAAATGGACACATTCTTGGAAAGATACAATTTTCCAAGACTGAACCAGGAAGAATTAGAAAATATAAACAGACCTATCACAAGTAATGTAATTGAAACCGTAATTAAAAATCTTCCAACAAACAAAAGCCCAGGACCAGATGGCTTCACAGGCGAATTCTATCAAACATTTAGAGAAGAGCTAACACCGATCCTTCTCAAACTCTTCCAAAAACTTGGGGAGGGAGAAACACTCCCAAATTCATTCTACGAAGCCACCATCACCCTGATACCAAAACCAGACAAAGATGTCACAAAAAAATAAAACTACAGGCCAATATCACTGATGGACATAGATGCAAAAATCTTCAACAAAATACTAGCAAACAGAATCCAGCAGCACATTAAAAGGATCATACCATACACCATGATCAAGTGGGGTTTATCCCAGGAATGGAAGGATTCTTCAATATACACAAATCAATCAATGTGAAACACCATATTAACAAAGTGAAGGATAAAAACCATATGATAATCTCAATAGATGCAGAAAAAGCTTTTGACAAAATTCAACACCCATTTATGATAAAAAAACTCTCCAGAAAATGGGCATAGAGGGAAACTACCTCACCATAATAAAGGCCATATATGACAAACCTACAGCAAGCATCATACTCATGGTGAACAACTGAAAGCATTTCCACTAGGATCAGGAAAAAGACAAGGATATCCACTCTCGCCACTCTTATTCAACATAGTTTTAGAAGTCCTAGCCACAGCAATCAGAGAAGGAAAAGAAATAAAAGGAATACAAATTGGAAAAGAAGAAGTCGGACTGTCACTGTTTGCCGATGACATGATATTGTACATAGAAAATCCTTAATATGCCACCAGAAAACTACTAGAACTAATCAATGAATTTGGTAAGGTTGCAGGATACAAAATTAATGCACAGAAATCTCTGGCATTCCTATACAGCAACAACGAAAAATCAGAAAGAGAAATCAAGGAAACAATCCACTTACCAATGCAACAAAAAGAATAAAATACCTAGGAATAAACCTGCCTAAGGAGGTGAAAGACCTGTACTCAGAAAACTATAAAACACTGATGAAAGAAATCAAAAATGACATAAACAGATGGAGAAATATACCATGTTCTTGGATTGGAAGAATCAATATTGTGAAAATGACTGTACTTCCCAAAGCAATCTACAGATTCAGTGCAATTCCTATCAAACTACCAATGGCATTCTTCACAGAATTAGAACAAAATAATCTTTCAATTCGTATGGAAACATAAAAGACCCCGAATAGCCAAAGCAATCCTGAGGAAGAAAAACAGAGTTGGAGGAATCAGGCTCCCTGACTTCAAACTATACCACAAAGCTACAGTAATTAAGACAGTATGGTACTGGCACAAAAACAGAAATATAGATCAGTGGTACAGGATAGAATGCCCAGAGATAAACCCACAGAGATATGGTTACCTTATTTTTGATAAAGGAGGCAAGAACATACAATGGAGAAAAGACAGCCTCTTCAATAAGTGGTGCTGGGAAAACTGGACAGCTACATGTAAAAGAATGAAATTAGAACACTACCTAACACCATACACAAAAATAAACTCCAAATGGATTAAAGACTTAAATGTAAGACCAGGCACTATAAAACTTTTAGAGGAAAACATAGGAAAAACACTCTTTGACATAAACTACAGCAAGATCTTTTTTGACCCACCTCCTAGAGTAACAGAAATAAAAACAAAAATATGCTAACACCTTTGTATGGAATCTAAAAAAAAAAAAAAAAAGTTGTTCTGAAGAACCTAGGGGCAGGACAGCAATAAAGATGCAGATGTAGAGAATTGACTTGAGGACACAGGGAGGGGGAAGGGTAAGCTGGGACGAAGTGAGAGAGTGGCATGGACATATATACACTACCAAATGTAAAATAGATAGCTAGTGGGAAGCAGCTGCATAGCACAGGGAGATCAGCTCGGTGCTTTGTGACCACCTAGAGGGGTGGGATAGGGATGGTGGGAGGGAGACTCAAGAGGGAGGAGATATGTGGATATATGTATATGTAGAGCTGATTCACTTTGTTATACAGCAGAAACTAACACCATTGTAAAGCAATTATACTGCAAAAAAGATGTTTAAAAAAAGTTATTATAAGAAAATTTAAAAAGAAGATGTGGCACATATATACAATGGAATATTACTCAGCCATATAAAGAAATGCAATTGAGTTATTTGTAGTGAGGTGGTTGGACCTCGAGTTTGTCATACAGAGTGAAGTAAGTCAAAAAGAAA
>RJWK010043400.1:5232-18869 GCA_004363435.1 Platanista minor
GACCCTGTGATGACACTGGGCCCCCCAGGGAATCCAGGGTCATCCCCATCTCAGGGGCCTTAGTTTAATCCCACCTGCGAAGTCCCCTCTGCCCTGTGAGGGGACAGATCCACAGGTCCCGGGATCAGGACGGGGACGTCTTTGGGTCTGTCCCTGTGCCGGCCCCCGTGCGACGTCACTCAGTCTGAACCAGGAGCAGAGGTGTCTGTGGTGGACCCACTGGGCCAGGGCTGGGCTGGGAAGAGCCTTGAATGCCAGGCTCGCTCTGGACTCCATCCTGGCTTGGCCCACAGACCCAGGGTCCTGGGGGAGGTGGAGGAGGCTGACCACAGGGCCTCAGACCCTCAGCCTGGCTGAACCGTGGTCTCACACCTGTCTGACCCCATGGTTGGCAGTGAGGTGAGATCTCGTTGGAAGAAGGTTTCGCTGCTCTAAAGGGAGATCTGGGTCCAAGTCGCCCCTAGCAAGGGCAGCTGGAGGGCGGGTGGGCTGCGGCCACTCTCAGTGAGCATCTGTCGGGTGGATGAGCAACCTCCAACACAGGGCGCGCCTCCCCACCTGCAGCAAGGAGCGGACGCGGCGCCCCGGGGGCTCCTGGGCTCGCAAGCCACGTGGATCCCTCGCAGAGCTGGGGGAGCAGCGGCAGCGGGTGAGTGGGGGGCAGAGCGAGGCCAGGCGGGTGGCCGCAGGAGCCGGGACACCCCAAAGGCTTCATCCACCCAGCAAGGACGCCCCAGCGGGGGAGCAAGTCTGGACGCGGAGCCGTGCCCAGGACACGGTGGACAGGAGGCCCGTCAGCCGCCAGCCCGCGGACAAGCCAGAGACGTGGGCCGCGGTGGGTGGGGAGAAGGTCCTGGGCCGTCGGCCGGGCGCCCTGGATGCTGAACCCACAGGCCCTTCCTCTCCTGGTGGCCAAGGGTCTCCTCACGGGCTGGCGACAGACAGAGGGAACCGCGTATGCCTCTGTAGAGGCAGGGAGGCTGTGTCCACGGGCCTCCTGTTCCTGCCCCACAGCCCTCGCCCTCACCCTGGGGGACCTGAGGCTCCCGAGGGGCAGGCTCTGCTTCTGTCGCCACGAGGCCCAGCCATGTCGCTTCCTGGGTGGCCACAAAGGGTCACTGACAGGGCAGCTCAGGGCAGACGTCCAGGATACGGTGTGGCGGGGCTTTGCCCCCCAGGCTCCAGGGTCCCCCACCTCCCCAGCGCCCAGGCTCCACCTCCCTGGCCATGTGCCTGCCCCCGACCCCAGCCCCCGCGGCTGTGTCTCCACAGGGACCCCAGCGGGTTTAGGGCCACCCTAACTGGGAGGACATCAGCTCCGTCTACCTAATCACACCCGCAAAGACCTGACTACCAAGTAGGGTCTGGTCCTGAGGTCTCGGGAGGACCTGGATCTGGGGGGACGCTGTCACCGCAGCACACACCCATCGGTCCGGTTCTCTGCCCGGCCCTGCTGCTGCCCCGGTGAGCGTGGGCCGGTCTGAACGGCCCTGGCCTTGGTCCAAGTAACTCCAGCAGGTCTGCACTGGCCCATGTGTGCCGTGGCCTCCCTCGGCCTGTCACCTGGTGGGGCCCATGAGCCCCCACTTTACAGGAGGAAACTGAGGCTCAGGGGAGCTGAGCGCCTGACACCCCACTCCCTGGCGGGCCCACGTGGATGCTTCCCAAACTGAGCACCGAGGCAGCCCAGACCCAGAGGCTGCCCAGGGTGTCAACTTTCCAAGGGAAACCCGGCGCCACTCAGCCCCTGTTGCCCCCACTTCCTGCCCCCGGGTCAGGGTCACCCCACGACATTGCTGGGATCCTTCCTGCAAACCCCCTCTGAGGCTCTCAGGTTCGACGGCTGCCATGTGGGACAGAGGTGTGGGACCCACTTGTGAACCCCACAGACAAGGCTGCAAGGCAGGGTCCGCCTGACTCCCTGGGGGCTGAGCTGCCTGGCGTCCCCCAAAAGATCGAGGTCAGACGTCTTCCCTTCCTCCAACTCGAGGGGCTCACGTTCGTCAAGCGGCTGCTGTTTCGGGGACATAAATGTTCACTACGCTGTTTCGACCTGATGGGTCGTCACTCCGGCCTGCGGGGGCGCCGGGAACGTGGACCCCACCAAGGCGCTAGGGCACCCAGATGGAGCAAGTGCAGGTCCGGGTGAGGCAATCGGACGTTCGAGATGCGGCCCCATAACCCGCAGACAGGCAGGAGCGCAGTTGGGCCCCCAGCCTCGGTTACGTGACCTCCGACCCGGCGCCCCCGTCTGCTGCGGGGAAGTCACACCAGCCCATCCCCCAAACAAGCCCAGTCCCACAGCACTGACACCCCACGCGGGGCACGGCCCGGCCGAGGTCTCCTACCTGAGGAAAGTCGCTGCTCTTTGGTGGGAAGCTGGGGGTGGCGGCTGCAGGGCCATAGCTGGTGTCCACGCAGGGCTGGCCCACGATGAAGGAGGAGTTCAGGAACTGGCTGGAGGGAGAGAAGGAAGCTGAGCCAGCAGGCGTGCCGGGGTGCTGCCGGCCCACCCCACGTGCAGGACAGGCCGGCAGGAACAACTCCAGCACCTCAGAAACTCTGCTCAGGAGGGGCCCACGCACCCACGTCTCAGGACACGCTGCCCCAGAAGAACCTCGAGGCTCTGGCTAGGTGTGCTTCCGTGCCCTTTGCATGGGTCATTCCTTGGCCTGGTACCAGGCCTGCTCTCTTGGCAAACTCCTACTTACCCTTCAAAACCCAGCTTGCTGATGCCCTCCACGGGGAAGCTGTCCTCCCGGCTCCTTTCACCCCTGAAGTTTCTCACCACCACCTGGTGTCCCCCCCCACAGTAGAGCCCCTTCCTGGCCCCCTCGTCCCCACTACCTCTGCCCTCTTCCCTGGAGAGTTCTCGCTAGACAGACTGCAGCAGGTCAGTCTCAGCTCTCCCCATGCGGCCAGGGCCTGGCCCACAGTCCCCCTGACTGAGAGCTCTTGTTTTCTTTAGCCCATGACTACGGGATGAGGAGGCAGAGCGAAGCCCCTGCAAGAGGGGGACCCCCCAGCAGGACACAGTGGGGCTGGGCACTTACTGGCTTTCGCTGGAGAAGGCTGGGTATGGCGTGTGCGAGAAGCTGTTCCACCAGGGGTAATGAAGCATGGCATTCTGAGACAGAGTGGCAGGCGTCAGGGGAGAGGAAGGAGGGCAGGGTCCCTGGCCCTACCCCGCCCACCCCCACCGCTGCACTGCCCTGGGGCAGGCTCCAGAGAGCACTGAGCCGGCCTGCCCAGGGCCTTCCCAGCTGGGTCACCGGTGCCTCGGCTTCCCCACGTGCACAGAAGAACCCACCCAGAGGGCTGTGGTGAAGAGGAAGGCTTTGGTCAGTACACAAGCAGGGCTGGGGACCAGCCGGGGAGGGGACGGTGGGCGTGGCCGCGACTCTGGACTGGCAGGGCCCCCAGAATCCCTGCAGGGCCTGGGGAGCCCAGGCTGGACGCCTGAGTTCTAGAAAGTGGAGGAGGGGACCCCGTGTAAAGCAAGACAGTGAGTCCCTCCTGGGCCAGCACCCATGAGCGAGACGCGCAGCCTGCCAGCGGGTGGGTGGGGGAGAGGGGCAGGGGACTGAGGTCAGAGTGAGGGGCTCCCACCAGCACTGTGGATGGCCCTGTCCCAGCCAGACTCTCGCAGCTCAGGCAGGTCTGAAGCCCGGCCTTCTCAGAGCTCCCAGAGGCCAAGCCCGTGTGGCCCAAGAGTGAGGCACAGGCAGGGGTTCTGGGGAACCGGCTTTAGGAAACACCAGGGGGAGGGAGGGTGGCTGGAAGGTGAGCCTGAGGTCAGCAGGGGCAGCATGTGCCAGGACTGGCTTGAGGGGTAGGGCTGTGGACACTCAAACCCTCTGTAGAATCGGGGTGCTGTGTCCCTGCCCTAAACGGGCCGCTGGCCACGTGAAACTCCATCAGGGAGGCCCGCTGGCTGCAGCTGCCATGCCCGCTTGTGCCAGCCCTGGCCACACAAGGCCTGCCCCTCGGGACTCACTGACCTAGTACCAGCCCAGAACCAGCCTGGGGGGCCAGGACTGCCCCTCTGTGCCAAGGGGGTTGCCAGCCCCACTTTCCATCACTGTGCCCCAAGCCCTGGGCTGCCCACAGGGCCCCGCCTGCTTCCCCACGGTCCAGCTCAGAGAATAGGCATGAAGGAGATGTGGTGAGACGGTATCGATTGGTAGAGGCCCCTTGGCCTCCAAACTAGAGGCCAGTCCAGGCTCTAGTCTGGGCCCAGAAGGGGGCAGCTGGGGAGGGGGGTGCCGAGGGGCCCCTTGCTCACCAAACTTCTCCACCTGTACCCAGACTGGGCCTGGGGCGGTCCCTGTGGAGCTCCCAGACCAGGGGACCCCCAGGTCCTTGAGGAGTTTGAGGCCTCAGGCTGGGGAGGGTCCCTTATGACTTTGTCTACCCAGCACCCCAACATCCTCCCCCGGCATGTTGCTCTGGCAAGGCTGCCAACTAAGGACATCCAGCCCCACCCTCAGGGGTGGTACAGCATGGCCAGCCAATCAGAGCCTTCCTCGGGATTTTACACTTGCAGCCAGAGGAGTGACTCCACCTTCACGGGGCAGGCCTGTGGGACCTGATTGGTCCAAAGATGGGCCCCTACCCCAGCTAGCCAACCAGAGCCTGCCTGGAGACAGAGAGGCTGACCCTCTTCTGGGAAGTAGAAGGCCCTGGGAGATTACCCAGAAGCTTCCTAGGCCACTTGCAAACTGATGAAGGAAGATGACATTCCTGCTAGGGCGGCAAAAAACATAGGGCTGCCAGATAAAGAACAGGAATTGGAGCTTCCCTGGTGGTGCTGTGGTTTAGAGTCCGCCTGCCGATGCAGGGGACACGGGTTCGTGCCCCAGTCCAGGAAGATCCCACATGCCGCGGAGCAGCTAAGCCTGTGAGCCATGGCCGCTGGGCCTGCGTGTCCGGAGCCTGTGCTCCGCAGCGGGAGAAGCCACAACAGCGAGAGGCCCGCGTACCGCCAAAAAAAAAAAAAAAAAAAAAAAAAAAAGAACAGAAATTGTAATTTCTGATAAACAAAAAATAATTTTTAGTGTAAATACTGTATGTAACACACACATACTAAAATTTTATTTGTGTTTATGTGAAACTTAAATTTCACCGGGCTCTATATTTTTATTTGCTAAATCTGGCCACCTTAGGGACACTGACAGTCCTGGGGGCATGTTCCTGCCAGGCAGCCCTGGGGCCAGCTCCACTCCCCACCTGCTCCACCCTGGGATCCTCCTTACAAGCTTGGTTAGGCCAGGACACAAGAGAGGAGAAGTAAGGAGCACGGTGCCAACACTGATGCCCGCAGCCTACATGGGCTGCCCGGGCTTCCTGTCACTCTTGGGCCAGGCCCAGTGTGGCCTGAGGGGCAACCCCCATGTTCGGTGGCCCAAGAGGAACAGGCTCTGTGCACAGCCTGAGCCCTGGAGGGCACCGGGGAGCCTGCCCTGCTGGCTCTGACTGCCCGGAGTGGGGCTCGGAGCCAAGGTCGGGCTGCACGCAGCACCTCCCTTGTAAAAGGGTCCCTATCTCGTTGCAAACATCCCTCCCCCAATTCCAGTGTCTGAGCCCCTCTGGTCCACACGGGCTGTCCAGACAGAGCTCATGTCCTGGCCCTCAGTCGGCTTCCTGGGTCACCACCACAGGACGTGGCAGGAGCCCATTCCCTGTGGAACAGCTCCATCCTCTGTAAACCTGCCCGAGCTGGGGTTCGCTCTGACCCAGGAATTCTATTCCAGAAACACACCCCCAGGGGCTCATCCAGGAGGGGGGAGGAAAATGCAGCGGTGCTATTTATAGCAGCAGAAAAAACTGGAGTCACCCCAAAGGCCCAACAACAGGAAAACAATTAGGCAAATGATGGGACGCTGAGGAGGAGGAATCCTGAGGCGTTATAAGAATGCCAAGCGCGTGCTCCGAGCCGGCGAAACAGGGCAACACAGCACCCGAGGAAGGAGCACGCTTTGTGCCACGTGAGGGATGGCACCGGGGCATCTGAGAGCCTCAGGGTGGGCGCGGGTGGGCAGAGGCTTGCAGGGAGGTGGGGGCTGAGGAGGGCAGGGGCCCCGTGGGTACAGCTGGCCTGGCACACGTGCGCCCGGGGCCCTGGCCGTAGGCTCTGGCCATCAGCCGAGACTTGGAAGCTGCGGGTGGGTCTGCAGCCGTGACCCGCTTTTGCTCCCTCCCTGCCGACTGGCAAGGCCTGCTCGATGGGGCTTGGCACTGTGCTCTGCCCCGTTAGGGTGCCTTGTGGGCATAGCCGGGCACGGAGTGAGTCCTGGGTTCGCATGCACCTCCCAGCCCTGTCTGATGCTACACTCTGGGGTCTGGGACGCCCCATGACGGCTCTGGACCCTCAACCCAGAGCTCCACTTGGGCCCCGAGGCCCAGGGCCAGGCTTCTCCCAACCCCAAGCTGGATCCTTGCTCTCTCTCCCCACGCAGGTGTGCGTGTCACTGCCGCAGCCCACATGGCCCCCTGGCGCCCGCACCCCATCTGGTCTCCCCACCCGGCAGCTCGAGTCTCCACACAGAGAAACTCGGCTTCTTTTCTTTCCTGCAGGGAAAGAGCCCCCGTTTGGCTCCAGGCCTGACTCGCTGGAGGATTCTGGACACTTCTCTTCGCGAGACCTCTTGTACCTTCTGTGATATGAGGCGGCCCAGACCCTAGTACCCCTCACGGTACTTTTACTGCAGCCATCAGAGCTCGAAAGCAAGTGAGGTGTCCCTCAGTGGGTGGAAGCAACCGTGGGACATGCAGACGATGGAAAGTTGTTTAGTGCTAAAAAGAAATGGGCTACGAAGCCAGGAAAAGTCTCGGAGGAACCCTAAATACACATCGCTAAGTGGAAGAAGCCAGTCTGAAAAGGCTACACACTGTGATTCCAACTCTGGGACATTCTGGAAAAGGCAGGTCTCTGGAGCGGGGGGAAGGATCAGCAATGCGGGGGTTGGGGGGAGGAGGGATGGACAGGTGGGGACCAGAGGGGTTTTAGGGCAGTGAAACTAATACGTTGTGTGACGCTGTAATGGTGGGTGCGGGTCATGTGACATCTGTCAAAATCCAAAGAACATCCAACACCAAGCGTGAACCGAATGTCACCGTGGCCCTTAGGTAACGATGCTGGGTCAGCACCGGCACCCAGGTTGGAACACAGCACACCCACGAGTGTGAGAGGTTAACAGCGGGGAAGCGGGGAGGGGAGAGGTGTACGGGAGCCTGCTGTGCCATTTTCCTGTAAACCTAGAACTGCTTAAGAAATTAAGTCTCACAGTAAGTGAGAAAACAGAAGCGATGAAGCAGAGTGGACGAGTGTGACCTGCCACAGCGGCCCAAGCGCTCGACGTCCCGCAGGTGAGGGCAGCCGCCTGGGCCGAGGGTCCCTTGAGGGCCAGCTGAGGCCTCGGCAGGAGAAACCTCATGGCTAACACGTGAGGGACTCGGGGGCGACGGGTCCTGCTTGCAAACCTGGGGGCTGGGATATGGGCTTGAGGCACCAGGGAAGAGCCGAGGGGCCGGGAGGAGACGCTGAGGGCTGGGGCTCACCTGGACGCTGGGCCCGCACAGCGGGGTCTGCAGGGGCGGCGGGCTATATAGGACGCTGCCGGCCGGCGGAGGCTCATGCGGAGGGAACTCCCCGTCCATGGTGGGCCCCACTGCCAGCATCGGGGGGCTCCACGAGCCAGGCCGCAGGGGCATCTATCTGGGCTTCTTGCTCCGTGGTGGTGGCATCATGACCTGGGGAAAGACACGCATGTCCTGAGGTTGCCCTCTGATCCCGACGGGGGAGGGCGCCCTCCAGGGACAGGGTCAGCAGGCTGAAGGGTGGCAGGACCCCCAGGGGACCCCGCAGATGTCCCCCCCCCAGCCCCTCTGACTGCCCCATCCACGCGGGGGGCAAGCTGACGCTCCCAGTACCGCAGTGCTGTCGGGGTGGCCCTCCTGCTATCCAGCCACCCCCTCCTGGGGACCCGGGCTGGGACCTCTAGGGTGAGGGCAACCCCTTCCAGGTGGCCAGGCCCCACCTGCTCTCCTGCCCTTGTTCTCAGGCCCCCCTGAATAATGTTGGCCGGGGGCTGCTCCCTCCACCCACAAAGTGGGCCTCAAGCCCTGGGAGCCCAGCATGAGCCGCGAGGGTGCGCACCCTCTGCTCTCTGTGCCTAGCACGTCTGGCAGAGAGGAAGCCCGGCCAGCCGGCAGCTCTGAGCTGGGGGGCCCACCGGGGCCGGGCAGCTCCATACCTCTGCCACCAGGTCAGGCTTGCCGAGGGTTTCTGGGTGGTTGGGGCCGAGCTGCGTGGGGAAGAGCTCCCAGACCCGGGTGGGGCTAAGGTTGCACAGGGAAGGGTAGACACCCAGCCAGGAAAAGCTGCAGGGGCCAACCTAGCCCCACGCGACCACCCCCATTCGCACCCGCCTGGGGCCTGGGACCCTGGTCCCACAGGCCCCATTGCCCGCCATGGATAGCAGGGACCCCAGGCTGGCGGAGCACACCTCGGGGAGCAGCCCCAGCACGCTAATCACCCGGGGAGGCAGGAAGGGGAGGTGGCTGGTGCTCCCGGCCAAGCCCTGAGTGAAGAAATCCTCGGGACTTCCAGTAATCACTGCCGCACACGGGCAGCTTGTGCAATCCCGTGGGGGCGGGGAGGGCTGCCTGCACCGGCTGGGCCACCCCTGCGTGCCTCGCCCTGCGGCCCAGAGGGAAAGGGGCCCGGGGGCCAGGCCACAGCCCACAGCTGCGTCCAGCCCTTCAGGAAGGGATCGGGGGCCGGGCCGACCCGCTCTGCTCAGGCCTTGGGCTCCAGCTGCTAGACGGCTGCCAGTGCCACGGCCCCCAGCCTCCTGCAGGCCGGACCCGGCGGGAGGAGAAGGAATGCGAGCTGCTCTGGGACCCACGGTCTTGGTCGGGTGGATGGTCAAAGCCCAGCTCCACGTCTAAGGGTCGGAGAACCTCCCACAACTCGGGGCGCCTGAGCTCCTCTGAGCTTTGGTTTGGTCATCGGGAGGATGGGCTGCTCGGGTATGAGCACAAGGCTCACCTGGCGCTCAGTGGACCCCAGAGCCTCCGCGATCCCAAGCCACTCCAGTGACCGCTGGCTCCGCGGAGGCCCCGGGAAGCTCCTCGATTCGTGGGACCCCTCAGCGGATCCACCTGGGACGGAAGGCGGGCCGGCTCGCTGTGTCCCTGGGGTCCCTTGTCTGCAGCAAGTGCAGGGCATGTGTCTCTGCCTGAGACCCCCACTAACCCCACTGACACCCCTGCTGCCACAGCGTCCCTCTCTCGGCAGCCACACCCCGAGCACCGCAGAACCCGTCCCACTCGCGGGGACTTCCGGGCTCTGCGGCCGCGGAGGGCGGGGCTGCTTTCTTGGGAAGCACCATCCAGAGCCCACGGCCAAAAAGTATGGGAGGGGGACTCCGGGCCGTCCCCAGGGTGCGCTGTGCCCAAGGAACCCCCAACGGCTGCAGCAGGCCAGGCCTGCGTGGCCCCCGTGGCCCCTGTTCTGAGTGGCAGCCCCAGCAGGCTCAGGCCCTATGCCATCACCTGCCATCCAGGGGCATCACGTTCCCCCAGCAAGAGGTCTGTCCCCGCAGTGAGGGCTCCATGACTGGGTGGGAGTTCCTGTAACAGAGCCTGTACATCCTGTCCTCTCAAAGACACAGGGTGGGGGGCATGCCTTGGGGACCCCGCCAAGCAGGGGGTTCAGACCAGGACCCAGAGGGGGGTGTGGGGAGGGGAGCAACATGGCTGCAAGTCGTCTGCTGGGCACCATTATCCAGGATGGGGCAGGGGGGACGCGGTGGATGGGAGTGAACGTGGTGCCGCCTGGGGGTCGGCAGCTCCTCACGCAGTTAAACAGTCACCACGGCAGCCAAAAGGTGGACACAGCCCGAGTGCCCACCAGCGGATGATGGATAAACACCACGTGGTCCCTCCACACACAGGGGCATCACGCAGTCACGCAAAGGAGAGAAGCCCTGACGCTCGCCACCACGTGGACGGACCTTGAGAACAGGATGCTCAGTGAGAGAAGCCAGACACAGGAGGACACACAGGGTGTGATTCCACTGATGGGAAACGTCCAGAACAGGCAGATCCACGGACAGAGAGCAGCTGTCAGGAGCTGGGGAGGGGTCGACACTGTGCCCACCGCCATCCCCATGCCCCCAGGGCCACCCCTATGGTGTCCCTGTCCTTGGATGCCCAGGCCCAAGGTCATCTCCCCGCCCCGACCTCCACAGTCTTGGCTTCCTGCTCCCCCATCCCACCAGTGCTGGCACTGGGGCAGCCCCCAAACACAGTCCCCCCACCCATCCCCTCACTTTCCAACCTCTGCTGAGCAGCCCCACCAGCCCCGCCCAGCCCCGGGCTCAGGACCCTGTCGCCAGCCCCAGAGGGGCGGAGGGTGACCTCGCCACGTCCCTGGGGGGCTTCCAGCCGCCCAGGATCGACGCCACCAGGCGGGGCCTTGGGGCTGAAGGAGGCCGGGTCAGAGTGTATTTTTAGACGATAGCCCCATGACACGTGCCACGTGGGTGCCCACATGGTGCTCTCGGGGAAGGGCCCACACTTCACCCAGCTTTGAGTTGCAGGATTTCCTTTTGAGATCAGGTTTCGAATGAGTCATTGCAAAAGAGAAAGATCAAAGAATTGGTGGCCCAGACCAGACGATGGAGGGGTGGGGGGCGGAACGTGGGAAGAGGCGAGATCTGGGACAGCTGGACCCCCAGGATGCGCCCAGCTGGCAGGTGACCACAGCCACCCCTGCCTCTTGGCTGAGCCCATTTCACCCCGTCACCCTGGCCGGACCTCACCGTGGGGCCGGTGTCCCCAGGGCAGGCCACTGGGTCTCACCCCACGATGTGTGCTACTGGCTCAGCCCCCCAAGCACCCTCAGAACCGGCCGCCCAGACCCCCTGCCGGGTGGTGCCTGGCCCCACTGGCCACTTGTTATCCAGCCCCCCAGGAACTGTGTCTCCAGGCATCAGGGACCTGCCGGCCTCCTCCAGGCCACAGGACAGCAGCCCCTCTGGCCACCCCTCCACTGGGCTCTGAGCAACGGCCCTGGGATCCTGGGACGGGGGGCAGAGTCGGGGGCTCGCGGGGACAGAGGCCCTGGTGGAATCGGGAGGCCTGGCCGGGCCCTGACTGGGCTGACCGGGGTATCTGGGGGTGGGCCGGGGTGGGGAGCTCCCTCCTCGCCCTGCTGGTCAGAGCCAGCCTGGGGTCAGTCCCCACTGGGGGTGCCCGGAGAGGCTCCGTGCTGAAGTCAGAGGGACAGGGATGCTCGCGCAAGGGGATGGGGCCTTGTCCTGGGGGCACCGGCCACGCACTGAGGTCCCACCTGGGTTGGATGGCACAGCTCGGCTATGTCAGGACGCCCAGGAGGGTACGTGCCCCTGGACAGTCATCTCCATGGACAGGCCGGAAAGGGAGGGGGAAGGGTGGGGGAGGGCCCCAAGGGAAGCCTCAGGGGCCTCCCCACCAACTGACCAGGCCAGGTACTCGGGTGGGACGCATGGGGACACAGGGTCAGCTGGTGAGCGATGGGGGTATGGGGATTTGGCGGACAGGGCCCAGTGTGCAGGAGGGAGGTGGTGGGACAGAGGAGGTGTGCTGGAGAGACTGGTGTCCCCCAAGTTCACGTCCACCAGGAACCCGGGAATAAGCCCTCATTTAGAAATAGGGTCTTCACAGACGAAATCCGTTAAGATGGGGTCATACTGCAGTAGGGCGGCCCTAACGCAAAGACTGTGCCTTTATAAGAGGGAAATTTGGACACAAAGACACAGGGAGAAGCCACTTGAAGACAGAGGCAGAGGCCGGGGCGATGTAGCCACAGGCCCAGGATACCTGGAGCCCCAGGAGCTGGAAAAGGTGGGAAGGATCCCCCCACCAGCCACCTCCCGCCCCAGCCTCCGGAGGGAGCACAGCCCTGCCACACCTTGATCTCAGATGGCTAGCCTCCAGAGCCAGGAGAGGATAAATCTCTGTGGTTTCAGCCAAGTGTGCAGTCAGCTGTTACGGCCACCCCCAGCCACTCGGACAGGACGGGGAGGCTTCCTTCGGCCGCTTCATTCAGCAGAGCCAAGGAGCCACCCTGACACTGGGCTCTAATTCCTGCCACCCAGGGCTGGGCGCACCGCTAACCAGGGCGAGGCTGGCACCAAGCGTGCGACCCAGGACCTCCACGGGTCCCCAGGAGGCCTGCGGAACGCAGCAGCCCTGGGATGCCAGAGGTGGAGAGGGCCCGGCTCCTGAGCACACGCCCATCAGGCGGGACGGGGAGCCCCATCGTCTGGGACAAGGAGGACGAGGTGGGCCTGCAGAGAAGGTCAGGGGTCCAATTTCCAGTTCTGCTGTCAGTGGGGGGAGGGTCCGCAGGCTCCCCAGCTCCCACACTTCAATGCCAGCGGGTGGCTGAAGCGACAAGCAGTCTCTTGCAAAACCTCCCAGCTGACTGGGACACAGACCACCCCCCGCACCCGGCCCCCACCCCTATCATGGGGCCGCAGCATCAGAGCCTCAGCCCCGGCCCAGTACAGTCAACACCAGGCTGCAGGGAGGAGGGCCTGGGGGGAGGGCGACCACAGCAGAGCCAGACCACGTGGGCGCCAGCCACAGGACACACACATGGTGACCCCGACGCCAACCCAGGGACGGTGCCGCTATCCCAGGAGCCACCACGGGGGCAGGCACATGCCTGAGGACAGGCCCCGGCCAGAAAAGCAGGCGGCAGGTGTCAGGGCTCCCCCCATGCATCTCAGACAGACCAGAGGCCAGGAGGGCAAGGCCAGCCATTAGGAGAAACTGCACCCCGGGATGCAGAACCGACCCCAGACCCAGGTGACAGAGCGATATCTGCTGAATGTTTATGCAGAAAAGGAGACCCTCAGGCTGAGTCCCAGAGGCACCGACCCGGGGTCACCTGCACTGGCTGTGTCTGCGCCCACAGACCCATCTGTGTGTGGGCACAGAACAACCGGCCTGGGGTGCTCTACTGGCCCACGGCAGGGCAGGTGCTTCACAAAGCAACTCACACACCCAGAGCGGCCACCCCAAATCTATAAGGACCTGTCAGTACCTTACAGCCCTCATGAGGACGGTCAGTGCCCCCACCAGCCCTGAGAGCACAGCGTGGGGGCACGTAGCCCTTTGTATCCACCTGAGGGCCCAGCGGGGAATGGGGTTGAAGACCGGGAGCTTCCTTAGTCACAGCTGGGGATACCAAGCCTGGGTCTTGGGGCCCCGATCCCCGGTCCCCACTCCCGGGTGTGGTCCAGCCTTACCGGGGGAGAGACCACAGGATGGAGCTCCAGCTGTTGTGCCTACTGGCCCACCCTTGCTGCTGGCGGACCTTCCAACCTACGTCCACGTGGACAGGTGCGGAGTGGCTGCCCACAGCGGCAGGGCATCTTCATGCAGGCTTCCTCCACTGGGAAGTGCCTGCTCAGGGCTTGTGATTTACTTGTGGTCTTTAAAAGGCTTTAGAGGGCTTCCCTGGTGGCACAGTGGTTGAGAGTCCGCCTGCTGATGCATGGGACACGGGTTCGTGCCCCGGCCCTGGAAGATCCCACATGCTGCAGAGCGGCTGGGCCCGTGAGCCATGGCCACTAAGCCTG
>RJWK010043401.1:0-18769 GCA_004363435.1 Platanista minor
AAGGCACAAAGGCTGGCACTGGAGAGGCAGGGGGTCGAATAAGGGGCAGTTCAGGAGTGACACGTGAGGAGTCGCAGAGGACAGTCCTGTGCGTGCACCAGGAGCAGGTACTGCTGGCCAGGACTTGTTCCCTGTGCGTGAAGGCCAGACAAGATCAGACAGGAGTGGAGATCATCCCATAAACAGATCCAGGCCTCTGTGGGACTGGGCTGGCGGGGAGGGATAGCCAGTGCTGAGCTGGAGCCAGAATAGGGAGTGAGGGCCCAAACAAAAAAGGCTTGGTTTCCAGTAAGAGAAATACTCTGGCACTGAAGTACGAGAAGGGATGTAAGGTGGACTAGAAGGGAAGCTGGGAGCAAAGAGGAAAGCTTCTGATTACGGGGGACACCCCCCCTGAATCAGAAGGAACTGAATACTGAAAAACTCTCCCGGGGACAGGAGCCACTCCGGTTGAGTCCCCAATGGCCAGAAAGCCAGCAGGGGGGCCGTTATCTTGGACTTGGAGGAGGCTTCTTAGGACTGGAGGAGAAGACGGTGCAACGCCAAAGACCTGTGCAGCGGCAGCCCGGGCCAGTCCCCAGCCCATCGTGTGATTCAGGCCAGCCCTGGACTCAAGACTCACCCGCGTCCAAAGTCGCACAGAGGTTTCTGGCAGACTCTTGGCTGTTCAGGGAGTCCCAGAGGTTCATATCTGTTCAGGGGAAGGAGGAAAATTGTGAGCCCGTCCCTGCTCTGCACCCTACATCCCCCCACAGATCAATCGCTTTATAATGCACAAATATTGGGAAACAGTGACAGTCCCTGAAAGAGAAAAATGAAATTTCCTTAAATCCTTCTTTATTTCTGGCATTGGAAAGACTCAACCCAAGTGTGGTTAGTTAAGGAAACTCTCTACTAACCTCTCTGGGAAGGACATGGAGAAGGTGGCGGCCCAGCACGGCCTCCTGTGGGCTGGGACTCATCCAGTGACAGTCAGAAAATTTCAGAGAGTGTGGAATTTAGGACCAGACTGTTCCTGAGTCATCCAGTTCAGCACCTCTGGATGCCATGTGGGAAGAGGAGCCCCAGAGAAGGAAGCATCCCAGGAGCCCGTCACCCCGGGGGCATCTAGCCCAACCGGCTCAGCATTTTCTAGCCGAGGTGACTGAAGCCCTGCAAGCTTCCAAGATTGACCTCAAGCAGCTCAGCTGCCTGGGGCAGAGGGTGACCAGGTCTCTGAGTCTGAGGCCCTTTCTTCTTTACATTCCTCCCTCCCCAATTCCCCACCTTCTTGTATTACTGAGAAATCAACCCACAAATGCCTCTCGCCTTCCCCATCCTATGCAGACAGTATTCCAGACTGCTACAACCTCGAATAACAACCCCCTCGGTTCCCCGAGTGAACATTTCCATTTTTTCAAAACTCTGCATGGATGCAATGGTTTCACAACATCACAATTATATATATGTCTTAAAGAGCAACTCTTGCAAAACATGCAATTTCACGAAGAACATTGTTTGGAGCTTTAGCAGTGACTCCCCTTCCCAATTAGAGAAGCAGCGTTTGGCTCCAGGGCAAGTCGAGATTTTTAAACCTTCATGACAAATTTGCATAAACACTCTTTTAAAATGAAAATTGCAAAGGAAAGCCCAGGCTTCAGATGGCAGGCTCTGCTGTAATGCAAGGTTCACTGAACCTCAGCTCTAATTTAAATGTTTCTCTTTCCAGAAGACAGGTTTGGAAGAGCCTTCCGGCTATACCAGACCCTGGCAGAGGAAAGGAGACAGATTTTTGGAGCCAAAGCTGGTTCTTGACCAGCTGCAGGTCTCAGATTCAGTCTTAGACCCCCGACGGGCCTTGTGGTCCCCTGGAGCACAACCCAGCCGGTGGTTTCTGGGCAAGGAAGAGTCCAAGGATTCACCTGAGGGGCTGCTTGGGGTGACGTGGGGGACATGGTGGCCGCTGACAAAGCAGCTCATGGTTTGAGCCTGTCCAGGAATGAACAGAGTTGGCAAAAGACAGGAGAAAGAGCATGTTCTTGGATTTTTGCGAACCTAAGTTCAAATTATTGGCTAAGGCCACCTTATTGATCTGTGACCCTGGACAAGTCACTCATCTTCCCTGAGGCCTCATTTAGCACCTCTCTTCAGTGGTGCTAGCAATATACGATGTGGGCATGTTGTAATAACAGAGATCACAGAGACTTTGCCGTTGTGGGGAGTGGACGGCATGATTCGGGGGAAAGTGGGGTGGTGAAGACTCTCAAAGATTGGAAATTAGTGAATTCTGCTATGGGGACACCAGAATTCCCAACCTGCTCATTATATGACCTGAATTCTGTTCCAAACATATATGAGTGTGATGTATTCCTCACTGGGGACCAGATGTTAGACACTTTTTAGAGGGTCTGTGGAGGCAGGAGGGTAGCAGTGTCCTGAATTAAGAAGAGCACTGAACCACGGGTCCAAAGAGCAGGTGTGACATCCACTCTGGTCTTAATAACCATGGCCTAGACATTTCCCATCTCTGGGGTTCACGCCCACCTCTGGGGCTAGAACAGTGGTTCTCTATCCTGGCTGCACGTTAGAACCACTTGGGGGGCTTTAAAAGAATATCAGTGCCCAGGCCTCATCCCCAGAGGCTCTGATTTATCTGGTCCAGGGTGGGGCACAGGCATGGGCATTCCCAGCTGATTCTAATGGGCATCCGGGATGGAGAACCCCAAGACCTCCATGCCTTCGAGGCCTCACCTTCTCTGATGCCCAGGAAAGATAAGATGCAGAGCACAGTGGAACAGGCCCACCTGGGAGTCAGTAGACTTCAATACCATTGTCTTGCTGTGTGGCCTTGGAAAAATCGCCTTCCCTCACTGGGCATCAGCTTGTCCCACCTGCAAAGTGGGGAGAGGGAAAAATTCAGTGCCAGTTTCCAATGACGTGAGGCTACGCATCTGGCAGCTCTGTGATCCTGAGACCCAGACCCTCCCCCACAATAGAGGCCATCGGGCCCCAGCTCAGTTTCCCTGGAAACCCAGGCCCAGAGGTTCCGAAGACCTGTGCTCTATGAACTCCCGTTGATCTTCCCCTGAGCCCGGGAGAGACTCGAAGGGAAATTATGGGCAGTGCTGCTGTAAACATTCTTGTGCGTGTCTTTTCACGAACACAGGACTGCGTTTCCATCCAGGAGTGGAGCACCTAGGGCGCAGGATATGCGTGGATGCAGCTTCAGAGGGAAAAGCCTCCTGAGAAGGCAGCGTTTGAGCCAAGGAGGGGAGGGAGCTGCCCTGTGGTGTACGCGGGCGATGGTTCAGGAAGGAGCAGCCAGGGCAAGACCTGGGTCCTGGGAGCCTGGCCGTGTGCCCAGGAACCACAGGAGCGCCAGCGCCTGGAGGGAAGTGAAGGCAGAGAGCTGAGGGGGAGGAGGGGCCCGGGTGACTCCAGGCTGAGGTTAGCCTGGGGAGGGGACGGTGAGAGTGAGCTCAGCAGCGCTGCTCTGGGCAGGATACGCCGAGATGCCCATTCGACAGTCCGGTGCGGCGGCTGCGCACACTGCGGAAATGAGTCTGGAGTTTGTGGAAGGGGCTGGATCAAACAATGACAGCGCACGGACATGCTAATGGGAATAAAGCTCTAGAGAGGAAAAGCTGATGCAGGTGACAGAGGAGAGGCTGGGATCTGGTGCACATCTGTGCCTGAGAAGGAGCGTGGACAGGTCGTAGAATGAGGCTGGCGGAGGAACTGATGGAGATTTGGAGGGAGGAGAGGGCTGAATTCATCACCAAGAGAGTGGAGGAGTGACTGGGTGGGGGAAACATTGGGTTGCCAGGTAACTCAAGGATTTAGTGGTTGTGAATGAGGGTCGTGTGTAATAAATTTTGTAGATTACAGGTTGTAGATTACAGCTGTGATGACCAAGAGGTCATCATCACTGGTGGTGACAAGGCTAGATTTTGACCATGGAAACAGGGGCTAAGGTAGGGTTCATTCATTCAGCAAACATGGATTAAGCACCTTCTACAGGTGTAGACCCTGTGTAGACCTGTGCAGATTAAGCACCTGTGTAGCCCCTCGGTACTGAGTGGTGACTAAAATAGATACATCTATTTCCCAAGTCCAGAATTTTCTGTCACATGAGTTTCCATTAATCACAGCCTGGCATTGTACTAACAACTACCATTTAGTGAATGATTACCTCATGCCAGGATCTAAGCTAAGAAAATGTCCATACTTTATCTAATTTAATTTTTACCCCAAAGAGTTTTCGCTTCCAAAATGTTACGACTTGGGCATTTGACTTGGACTACTTAAAGCTGTTTCTAGTTTGCCTGTTTTTTGAAATAGAAGTGGGGTTGGATTAAAAAGTTGGTGGAGAAACCAACCACTTTCTACAGGTGGCCCTGGAGTGGAAGGACCTTTCGCTGCAACGTGTTCTCATCCTGGAAGCTCCAGGCCCTTCATGATGCTGAACCAAGCTGGTCTCCCCACTTGCAAATTATTTTCCCTCTAGCGGTTTGTCACTGCAATGTCTTATTTCTGTTTCAACACATAAACTTTGGGAAATGTCCTATATTTGAATCTGAAAAAGAAACCCAACTTTCTATTCTTCCTCTCTACTGAAGAGGAAAAAATAGGGGACACTACTGAGCTGTGTGACTTTGGACAACCTCCCTACCGTCTCTGAATCGATTTTTTCTCACCTTTTCCTGGACTTGGCCCTGCCTTCTTTGCCCTTCTCCTCTGCATAACTCTTCCTATGCTTCCGGTTAGATCATCCCCATCAGCACACAGCATGTGCTGTCACCTCCCATATTATAATTTTAAATCCTATAAACAACAAAGACTGACTGTATAGCACAGGGAAATATATTCAGTATCTTGTAATAACATATAATGGAAAAGAATCTGAAAAGGTATGTATATATATTATTTATATATATTTATTATTTATATATATATAATATATATATTATTTATATACATATATATTATATATATGTATGTAATATATATATTATATATATATATATATATATAATATATATATACACTGAATCACTTTGCTGCATACCTGAAACTAACACAAGATTGTAAATCAACTATACTTTAATTTAAAAAAATATCTCTCTGTAGCTTCCTTCTCACTCTGTAGTCTCCTTCAAGGCAAACGTCCAGAAAGTGTTGTCTAGGCAGGTGTTTCCACTTCCTAATCCTCTAATTCACTCTTTGGAGATCTTGCTTCCACACCAAGCCTGCTCTTGTTGAGGTCGCCAATGACCTTCACATTGCCCCACCCAGTGGACAAGCCTCTTTCCTCTCCCCCCTGAACACTCAGCCCCACTCGGCACAGTTGACTGACTTCCGGGGTGCCGCCCGCTTGGAGTTCCCCTCCTGCTTCTCTGGTCCAGGCCCCGTTTATTGGCTGAGTCCTCCCCTCTCCTCTTCCTCTAGATATTGGGGTTCTTCAGATCTGGTCCCAAGCTTGCTTCTTTTATTCCTTTTCAACTCTCACCCTAGGTGATCTCATCAATTCTCATGTCTCAATTTCCATTTTTAGTTTTAATTTATTTTTTGAACTAGGTGATACCCACAGTACAACATCTTTAAAGTACAGAAGGCTTACAATGGAGAGAATGTGTCTCTCCCTTTCCTGTTGGCCACTTCCCAGAGGCAGCCACTGCTCCTAATTTCCTGTGCATCCTTCCAGAGATGTCCTGTACATTACAGACAAGTGTATATATTTCTCCTCATAAATAGTCCATGTTACACAAAGGTCCTGCGTGTGTTGGCCAGGAAAACGTGCCCACCAGTCTCCTGCTGCAGGGAGTATAGTTGGCTGACAGCCCAGCTGCTACCCTCTGGATCCACTGCCTTTCTTCCCTGAGGCCTGGCTTCCTTCAGGGTATTTCCAGCTGGTGACTGCCAGCAGGGGTACCTAGGCAGGCCTGCTCCTTCCATGAGACAGGAAGCTCCCCTGGACAGGCCGCTTCCACGTGGGGACTCCCCATTAGCCTGGTGGAGACTTGGTTGCCCTGAGCTGCCATCAAGATGCTTCCTAACTTCTCACCCTCCTTCCTTCCTGCTCCTCTCCCACAGGGGTGAGACCTGCACCCAGTCTGATGGCTGCCGCCACCCCTACCTTCCCCTGATCCCTCCCCCAGTAAGTGTTTTGTACCCTAATCCCATCTTGGAATTGGCTTCTAGTGGGACCAGAACTATCACATTGCTGAACTATCAGATTTCTCCCTTAAAAATATTTTTAGAGAAATTTCCTTTTTTAGTATATATAGAGATTTCTCATTGTTTCCTCTGCCCCATCTTATTCTCTAACTTATTTAACCAGCCCTCTACCAATGGACACTGAAGTCGTTTCCAGTCATTTGCTAGCAAACAGTGCTGTGGTGAGCACCCTTGCGTCACCTCCCCAGGTGTAAGTTCAGCTGGAGAATAAACATGCAGTGACAGCGGCAGGTCGCACCCCAAGTATGACAGGGGTGGCCAACTGACCTCCTTAGATGTGGAAACAAGTCACACTCTCAGAAATACAGGAGTTTGAAAACTTGGCCGCTCCCTCTGTGTCCTGGCATTCTCAAACGCTTTGATCTTTACCAACCTGAGAGATGAGAAATGGTATCCCTTGTAGTTTATTTTCCATTTCTCTTGTCACAATGAAGGGACATCTCTCCATATTTTTAAGGTCCATTTGTGTTTCCCTTTTGTGCAACTGGTTGTTAATAGCCCTTAACCTAATTTCCTATAGTTTGTTAGTTATTTTCTGAATGATCTGTAGACGTTCTTTGTTGATTTATTTTAGCATTTATTCGTTATGCCACTTGTTTAGCTATTTTTTTAACTGAAGTATAGTTGATTTACAATATTGTGGTGGTTTCAGGTACACACTTGCTTAATTATTTGTTGTTTTGGGTGGGGTTTTTTTTGCTATAAATAATAAAAACAGTGTAAATTTTACTGAAAGTTTCTGCCTTGATTTGCTTATTTGCACGATGAGGATGGGAGCATGACTCGTTACCGACGTGGGCTCACGGGCCCCGGTCCAGGGGCACAAGCACCTCACCAGCCTCTGGGAAACAATCCTTTGCTTTCTTTTGCTCCTCTAACCCCCGCCCCCTTTGTTGTTTTGTTCTTCTAACCCTCCCAACAGCTGGAAGCCAATTCCCTATATTAAACTCCCTCTGAAGTGCCTAGAATGGTTTCTGCTTCCCTGACACTGGACTGGATGCCGACTGTCTTTGTCAGCTAGAGCTGCTGTAACAAAACATCTCAGAGACCAAGTGGCTTAAACAACAGAAAACTATTTCTCACAGTTCTGGAGCCTGGGAAGTCTGAGTTCAGGGTGCCAGTGCAGGTGGGTTCTGGTGAGAGCCCTCTTCCCGGCTTGCAGACAATCACCTTCTCCCTGTGTCCTCAAACGGTGGCGAGCCAGCGAGCTCCAGGCTTTCTCCTCCTATAGGAGCACTAATGCCATCCGAGGGCTCCACCCCCATGACCCCGTCTATACCTAATTACCGCACCTCCAGATATTATCACTTGGGGATTATGGGTTCAACATATGAATTTGGGGATGGAGGCAAAAACATTCAGTCCATAGCGTTGACTGATACACTTAACTGAGAACAAAACGTGCTTTGTGATTTCCCCTGACTTCATCTACTTTGCACATGCTAGTCATACTGCCTAAGGTGTCCTTTCCCCTATTCTTTCCCAAGTGACTCATTCTAACCATTCAGCCCTTTAGCTGAAACGTCACCTCCTTTGAACGACCCGCCCTTATCCTACTATCTAGGTAGATTTACCCCACAGACACATTAATCTCTACTCTGCATCCTGTGTTCTCCCTTCACTGTGCTTTGTCACAATTTGTAATTATTTTGTTTCTTTATTTCCATGGCTCCCCACAACCCCACACTAAACCATAAGGTGCTTGAGGGCACAGTCTGCCTCATCATTGAAACTCCAGGGCCTAGAACAGTTCCTGACACAGGGTAGGTGCTAAATGAATAAATGACTAGAGGAAACGCTAAGGATGGTAGACATAAATTGAGATTGTGGATGTGGAGTGCTGTAAGAACACAATATAATTCTGATATTGCTTTTAGCATAATTATTATTGGCCTTGTATTATTTCTTTCCACTCCTTCCACGGTTCCCTGGGCCCGATGACTACTCTAAAGATTGGTGAAATTGGTCAGTTTTTTCCAGGGACTTCATTTTCTCATGTGCACACGTCTCAGGGCTGAGCTGGAGATGCAGCTGCCAGAGGTTACCATGGCAATGACTTGACAGAGAGTCTGGTAGCTGCAGCCTCATGTCTGTGCTGGTGGAAAGGGCAGCTTTGGGTGACAAGGGCCTTGTCCATGGACTTTGGGGTAGGGGGGCAAAAGGGTGCTGCAATCTCCTCAGGGGAGCCTGGCCCCACGCCTGTGGTCTCCACAGCTGGGTGTGTGGTTTTTTGAGAAATGGGAACAGAATACCTGTGCTTTAACAATTAATGACTGATGAGAAAATACAGACAGAAGCTGGAGCCCTAGAATCAAATCACTTGACAGGCAAATAGTTACCAGGAGGGCAGGAGTCAGCCAGCTCCCTCAGCCAAATCTATCCCTTCCTGTTTTTTTATATTCAATTAAAGATTCTTTAAATTCTATAGTGCTTTACAATTTTCAAAAGCTTCCCACACATGATTTCACATAATCCCATAATAACCCTTTTCCCCACTACCTCTATATTGCCCCTCCCCCCTCGGTAACCATTAGCTCGTTCTCTGTATCTGTGACTCTGCTTCCTTTTTTTTTTTGGCTGTGTTGGGTCTTTGTTCCCGCATGCAGGCTTTCTCTAGTTGCGGCAAGCGGAGGCTACACTTCGTTGCGGTGTGCGGGCGTCTCATTGCGGTGGCTTCTCTTTGTTTCGGAGCACGGGCTCTAGGCGCGTGGGCTTCAGTAGTTGTGGCACACAGGCTCCAGGGCGCAGACTCAGTAGTTGTGGGGCACGGGCTTAGCTGCTCCGTGGCATGTGGGAACTTCCCAGACCAGGGCTCGAACCCATGTCCCCTGCATTGGCAGGTGGATTCTTAACCACAGCGCCACCAGGGAAGCCCTCTACTTCTTTCTCCTTTTATCCTAAACTTCTTTTATACTAGTTTGTTGTATTTTTTAGGTTCCACATATGTGTGATATCATACAGTATTTGTCTCTGACTTATTTCACTCAGCATAATGACCTCCACATCCATCCATATTGCTGCAAATGGCAAAATTTCCTTTTTTATGGCTGAGTAGTATTCCATTCTATATATGTACCACATCTTCTTTATCCATTCATCTCTGATGGACACTTAGGTTGCTTCCATACCTTAGCAATTATACATAATGCTGCTGTGAACATTGGGGTGCATTATCTTTTCATACCCCTGCCTGTTTTTGTAAATAAAGTGTTATTGGAACTCAGCCATAACCATTTATTACATATGGTCTCTTTGCTGTTTTTATGTTACGTGGAAGAGCTGAGTATTTGCAACAGAGACTTAATGGCCCACAAAGCCTAAAATATTTACTAACTGGCCATTTACAGGAAAAGTTTACCAACTCCTGGGTATGAAGCTTTTGAAGGTCGGGGAAGGAGAGAACCAGAGATAGTTTATATGGCCTTCTACAGGTGCTTGTGTTTTCTTTTTTAAAGTTCACTGAATGCTATTTCGCAGTGGATTCTTTAATACATTACCAAAGTTACTCTTCACAACAGTTCCCTTTTACCTTTTAAAATTAGAGGAATAATTAGAGTTGCCAGGTGTCTTAGTTTGTTCTGGCTACTGTAATAAAATACCAAAGACTGAGTGGCCTATAAACAACAGAAATTTATTTCTCATAGTTCTGGAAGCTGGAAGTCCAAGATCAATGTATCAGCAGATTTGATGTCCAATGAGGACTCACTTCTTGGTGCACAGGTGGTTCCCTTTTGCCGTGTCCTCACTTGGCAGAAAGGGCAAGGGAGTCTCTTTCATAAGGGCACTAATGCCATTCACAGGGCTTCACCCCCATGATCTAATCACCCCAAAGGCCTCACCTTTGGGATTTCAACATATCAATAATGAGAGAGACACAAACATGTAATCTACAGCACCAGAGTTAGCAAATATTGCATGGAACATACTTATTCTGAAAACACCTATTCATTGTTTACCTGAAATTCAAATTTAACTGGACGTCCCGTATTTTATCTGGCTATTGAGAACACGCTCAAAATTATACAACCAGTAAGTGGAAAAGCCATTATTTCACCCAGGGCTTAAAGCTTTAAAAAATATCATCATGGGCAGACTGTGAAAAAGCACTGGCTTAGAAGGCAGAACCAGAACTCCTGGGCCCACCACAAACAAGCTCTGACTAGGGTAGAGCCATTTAACTCTCCAAGCCTCAGTGTGTCATACTCATAAAATGGGATAATAAACCCATCTTCCGTATCTCCCTGGTTAAGAATAATAGTAAACTTCTCTAGTCCTCTGAAGGATGACAGTGTAAGAGAGAAAACATCTGGGGGCCCACAGAAGGGAAGTCTCTTGTCTTTCAGAAATAGCTCCAGGGCTTCCCTGGTGGCACAGTGGTTGAGAGTCCATGGGTTCGTGCCCCGGTCCGGGAAGATCCCACATGCCGTGGAGCGGCTGGGCCCGTGAGCCATGGCCGCTGAGCCTGCGCGTCCGGAGCCTGTGCTCCGCAACGGGAGAGGCCACAACGGCGAGAGGCCCGCGTACCGCAAAAAAAAAAAAAAAAAAAAAAAAGAAATAGCTCCAATTCTCCAAAAACATCTGGAGATTTTTTTCCCCAGAAACGTTTCCCAGAGCATTCTCTGTCTTCCAAATCTGCAGGGCTCAGCAAGGCATCTGCTAACCACGTAGGTGTGGACCTCATTCTTCCCTGATCGCTGTCAGATTCCCAAGTCGAGGTACCCCTTGTGTGGGGGAGGTTGAAGTGACCCCTGACCTCAAGGGCGTCACAGCACTGACCCAGGGCCAGAGAGGAGTCAGATGCCAAGCCTCCCCCTGTGCCCCTCCCTCTGAGGGGGAAGTGTGCTCTCTAGGGTGGAGATCCCTCAAGCTTGGCCTTGCCCGCTGCAGCTGAGGGCAGGGAACCCCGGTAGCGGTAGCTAGCGGGAACGAGTCCCTTGGGATTCTGCCTGGCAGAATCACCTGTGGAGTTTTCTTCCATTGGAATAAACCTGAGTCCCTTAGTGTGGCCTTCAAGGCCTCCATGGAATAGAAAATGTTACCCCCATTTTGAAGCTGGAGAAACTGATGCTCCACGAGGCAAACGGACTTGCCCAACGTCTCCCGCTCGTGATGGGCACAGGCAGGGCAGGCCAAGGTCCCCACCCAGAGCTCAGCCTCCCAGAGGATCTAGGGCCCGGAAAATTCACATGTACCAAACTGGTTCCTGGGGGGCCAGGGTGGGCTGCTTCGGGGCTCTGGGAGCTGCAGAGCTCCTGGCGGCAGGACCATGTGTGATGGGTTCTAATGAGGCTAGTTTATTATTTTTTAAGTTTATTTTGGCCACGAAGCTTGTGGGGTCTTAGCTCCCCAACCAGGAATCGAACCTGTGCCCCCCGCAGTGGACACGTGGAGTCCTAACCACTGGAGCGCCAGGGAAGCCCCAAGGCTGGTTGAAATAGAGCGCCAGAGGGGTGCCACAGTCACCTCCCACACCTGGCAGGGAAGCATCTGGAAGCTCCCATTGCTGGCGAATCAGAGAGACGGCCCCTTTACCAAGTGCACATTGAGGGCGCACGATGAGCTCAGGGGACACCAGCTTTGGAAGCAGGTGAACCCGAGTCCTTCCCCAGCTCCTCTGTGTTGCTGTGTCCAGCTGTTCCACCTTTGTGGCCACCTGACTGCTCCATGCTTCTAGTTAGGATCTAAGACACCGTGGAGGGAAACCACTCCGCCGATCAGAGGACTCACAAACGCTTCCTTATTGTAGAGATTTTACATGTTTGCTGCAGATAAACTACAAAAATAAGGGTAACCAAAAAAAAAAAAAACCACATAAAAGTCACACATAATCTCACACCTAGAGATTAACCATGTAACATGTTTGTGTATACCCGCTAGAATTGTGTGTGTGTGTGAGTGTGTACACTCTGGAATATCACTTTGGCTGGCACTTAAGTAACCCATCAAAAGAACACGAATCCCCTACCATTAATTTTGTGGGTTACATCCAATCATTTACTCCAATAGCCAATGCTATTAGGGGTGAGCATTCTTGTAACTAAATCTTTGAGCATATTCTCAATTATTTAGCATATTCTCTTAGAAGTAAAGTTTCTGTGGCGAAATGTCCTTTTATGACTTTAATGTATATTTCCATATTTCTTACTTTTGGTTTTATATGCAAAACTGTATTTTCTTGTTATTTTTAAGTTGCATTTCTTTTATCGCTAATGGGGTTAAGGTTTTATTTGAGTGCTTACTGGGCATTTACATTTCTTACCTTGGACATTTTGTCCATTTTTCTATTAGAATATTTTTCCTGATTTATTTCTTTTTTAAGTGTTCTTTTATATTAAGTGTACAAACACAATAGTTATCAAATATCTTCCCACTTCTGTTTTTAGTAGTAGGTAATAGTAGTAATACCACCTGACCAAGAAGCTATGCCTGAAACTAAGATTTTATCTACTGTGTTTGTGGAAGTTCTGACCAAGATGAGTGTGGTGTGCGTGTGTGTGTGTGTGTGTGTGTGTGTGTGTGTGTGTGTGTGTGTGTCCCTACCTCAGGTCACCGAGTCAGATTAAATAGATTTTAAAAGGCAAACACAAGATAAAGCAAAAGTCACTGCACACTGGTTAGCAGATTTAATTACATAGTGGTGTTTGTCTTTCCTGTAAGCTTTTTCTTTTTAAGTCATAACTTTACTGATCACACACTTTAGGTTTCCTGGTCTTTCATTCTAATTTCAACCCTTAGGTAAAAATATAAAATAAGTCTGTGTTTGAAGGAAGTCCTTATAATTTATGAAACTTTTCACGTGTATTCTTCCTTGATGCGACATCTCAGTAAGGTAACCAGGAAGGAAATTATTTATGCCCATTCCATAAGTGAGTAATTGAGGCTCCAGAAGAGGAGTATCAGTGTGAGGTTATAAGGGATGGAAACCACACTCAAACCCACATACTCTGACTCCAAGTCTGGAATATTCTCCACCAGCCCACAGTGGCTCGTGGCCCATGTGCAGAGCAGGCAGTCAGAAGCTCTGCCTTCAGCTCTGGGGCCTCAGTTTCCCCATCTGTTTTATCACTGCAGCATTAGCTAAAGCCCCACAGGGGCGTAAGGGGTGGAGGACCCTGTGTCACGGCAGATGCTGTCAGCAGGGTGCAGAATTGCCTGCTTTTGGGCTTCCCTGGCGGCGCAGTGGTTGAGAATACGCCTGCCAATGCAGGGGACACACAGGTTCGATCCCTGGTCCGGGAAGATTCCACACGCCACAGAGCAACGAAGCCCGTGCGCCACAACTACTGAAGTCCACGTGCCTGGAGCCCGCACACCGAAACAAAGAGTAGCCCCTGCTCGCGGCAACTAGAGAAAGGCTGCATGCAGCAACGAAGACCCAGCACAGCCAAAAATAAATAAATGAAATAATAAATAAATTTATTAAAAAAAAAGAATTGCCTGCTCTTG
Source organism: Platanista minor (assembly GCA_004363435.1). Lineage (NCBI taxonomy): Eukaryota > Metazoa > Chordata > Mammalia > Artiodactyla > Platanistidae > Platanista > Platanista minor. The sequence goes on from RJWK010043401.1 coordinate 13,663, forward strand.
AGCTGACGTGGCCACCACAGCTTCCCAGAAGTCACCTATCACAGGGACAGTTCTCACCTCTGCCACTCGTGTCCTGGATGATTTCCCATAATTTTCTGCATGAGGCTGTGGGTAAACTGCTCCACTTTCAGTCACTTTGGACTTGTTGACAAGTGGCTCGAGTCTTTGTTCATCCATCAAAAAGTCATTGAACCCTTCCCTGTGCCTAGCATTTTGCGGGAAGATTGGCGAGATCCCTCCTCTTCCAAAGCCCTCTGTCCAGCGAAGGACGCCTGTGAGCAGGACCCTGGGAGAACGAGGAGAGCACAGAGAGCGCAGCAGGCGGGGAGGCTCAGCTTCCCAAGGGTGACGCCGGACCTGGGCGTTGCAGGGTGAGCGGCAGCTGGCCGGGGGAGGAGGAGGAAAAGGCAGAGGAGACAGCACAGTTACAGGGCCAGGGTTTGGGGTGGCAGTGAGCAATCCATCAGGCTGCACGTGAACCCAGGGTGCCCCAGCTTGTAAAGAGCCCTGAGTGCCAGTCTGGGGAGCTGGTTTCATCCTGTCCTCCTGGTCTCTCCATCAGGGTTGGAGGTCAGAGGTGCCGAGCCCCCAACTCTAGGTGCGCCCAGGACAAGGAGGGGAAAGGCTGCCTTCCAGAATCCTCTCAGGGGACTGGCATCCTGATTCTGCAGCAGACAGGGCGCAGGGGTGCTCATGCCCACCCAGACTACCAACGTGGCGGCTGATTTCTGGTTCCCTGGGCCTTCAAGGCCATGGGCAGATGATGTTCACAGCACGGGCTGGAGGGCTTCCCCTGTGGGGCTGGAAAAACACCTCTGCTGATTCAGGGTTGATTTTTTTCCCCTCTCTCTTATCAAAGTATTGCTTTAACTCATGCCAAGTATTCCAGTGCCCTGGTTCAGGCTCTTGCCTTGTTCTCAGACCATGGCAGATGGTGTTCCCTGTTCCTGCTCATCTCGAACACTGTGCCCTCTGCCTCTCATCTGTGACCTCCCTCCACGTTGGGCTGCCTTCCACAAGGCTGTGGCTTCTGAGACCCTTTAAAATCCAGAGCTTTGTCAACTAAGGTTAGATTCGAATCTGAACTGGTTGGGATATTGGGTTTGGCTGTGTAGGTGTAACAGGCACTCAAAGTAACGGTGATTTAAGCAACACAGGAGGCTCTCAATGGCAGCCTGCTTTTATTATTGCCGTTGTTGTTTATTTCTTTCTTTATTTTTTGCGGTTCGCGGGCCTCTCACCGTTGTGGCCTCTCCCGTTGCGGAGCACAGGCTCCGGACGCACAGGCTCAGCGGCCAATGGCTCACGGGCGCAGCCGCTCCGCGGCATGTGGGATCCTCCCGGACCAGGGCACGAACCCGTGTCCCCTGCATCGGCAGGTGGACTCGCAACCACTGCGCCACCAGGGAAACCCCGTTGTTGTTTATTAAAGGCTTCCAGGCAGGAAAGACAGGAGTGGAGCCGTGCATGAGGCAGGTTCAGACGACACTGACTGTTCCTGCAGACGCTCCCCACAGGCCTCTGGGAATATCATTTAGCACTTTCAAAAATAAATCCCCCTCCTCTTTCTGAAATGACCAAGATGACTTGCCAAGAAGGGCCCAGGCAGCAAGATGCAGAAAGCAGAACTGGAAATAGCAGGCACAGAGGCACGTGCTCTGGGCAGCCAGGCTCCTGGCCGTGTCCCCATGTCCCCGTGGCTCTGTGGTCCTGAGCAGCATCCTGGCCTCCCCAGTGCCACCTCCCACTTCGGGCTGGGTAGGAGGGTCACGCGTTTCTGGGGGACCAGTTCTCTTTCCAAAACTGCTGACTAATAAGGAGCATTTAAAATAAGAAGCGTACTTCGTAAAACAAAGCTACAGCTGAATTTATTGAGCCCCTGCACCAGTCCCTGGACGTCCCCTGGGGAATCAGAGTGAGCAAAATAGAGGCCCTGCCCTTGAGAGGCCCCCAGGCAAGACGAGAGTCAATAACAAATACCGGACACCAGTGCCTGTGATGGGTCTAAGAGGAAGGGACACGTGAGAAGAAGGATCTGGAGCTGGGCAGTCAGAGGGCTAGCAGGCAGTAGACAAAGGGAATAGGACGCAAGGACGCGGGGTGTACCCCAGAGGTTCAGTCCTGCTGGAGGCTGCAGGGCAAGGCGGCAACAGGGGGCAGGATGTGGGTCTGGCAGGGCTGATGGGACCAGAGGTCCAGGGCCTGAGGTCAGCAAGGACTTAGGCACCAGGGAACCACTTGAATGTAAAGCAGGGTCAGATTTGCATTTCAGGACTATTGTACCAAGGGGCAGTGTGGGCTGGACCCAGGGGGCTGGGCAGGAGATGCTCACTCATCTTGCCCTCTCCATAGACCTGGAGCCCCCCCAAAGGTAGGACAAGGCCTTTCCTGTTTCCTTGATACCAGGTCATACCCAATCACGGAGCAGGTGATGGATAAATATTTACTGAATAGACACATGAGTGAATGCATCAAGTACACATTTAGACCAATATTTTCTAAAATAAATTCCCAAACCAGAAGATTAATTGCTCAAGGAGGGACAAACTTGCTAGTTATTTACTTACTGCTAGTCTGGGTCGGGTCCTCACATACGGGATCTTGTCCAGTTTCACACAACAACCCTCCCATCCACACTTGACAAATGCAAAAACCGAGACTCAGAGAGTTTACTATTTTGTCAGAGACCTTAAATGTCATGGCGGAGACAAAATTTGAAACCAGGTATTTTTATATCAGGTCCACTGTTCCTTCTAACACAGAGCGCACACCTGCATGTAAAAACGTGTGTTCTGCATCTCCATTGTGTGGGAGGGAATGTGTGTGTTCACCAGCCTTCCTCTGAGAGTTTCCGTTGAACCGCTGTGTAAATGGAGTTGGCTCAGCCCTGAGGGATTCACGGGAAGCCCCCGCCTGAGGTGTCATCAGAGATAAAGCCAAACACACATCCAGAGAACCCAGGCTGGCTTGGTTTGCTAGGAGCAGAGGCTGCTCGGCTGAGGGGAGCATGGATGTTCCAACGGATGTCTGCAACTGCTTTTCAGCTGGAATGTTTTTAAATAAAGTGATTTGCCCTCTAAACATGCGTGTTTCCAACTAATCTCCTTTCCAAGCAGAACATGTCATCACCGGGGGATGACATATCACAGCAAAGTCCAAATGGAAGGGGTCACTTGGGCCCCCCTGGGCCACTCTGCAGGGCTGTCACGGCAGGAAGGTGGAGGCACTGCGGTGACAGGGTGGTGGCCGGAGTGGCCTCTGTGACGGGAACAAGCTTTTGTCTCTTAGGGACACAAAGCTCCTGCAAGCTTGAGGACAGACTTGTAGCCTTGCATGCCATCTGCCCTGGGTTCTCGGAGACTTTCCAGAGAGCACCCTGTGGTGACATTGTCAGGGCGCCAAGTGGGGAAACAGAGGTAAGCTGTCACCCGGCACCTGGCTCAGAGCAGGCTCTGGCTCCTGAGAATCCTCCCCACGGCCCTGAAGTGGCTTTGGCTCCCTCATGCTACACAGAGGGGAGCTGAGACGCAGCAGGACCTGGTCACTCACCCAAGGTCGTGCAAGAAGAAAGTGGCAGAGTCAGGACTCCAACAGGCTTAGCTGGATCCCAGGCCCTGGCTTCTGGGAGTCGAGTTAGAGGGCTAGGTCCGTGCAATCCTGTGCCGAGCTCACCTGCAATATACTCACACTCCGTGAAGGGCCACAGTCTTTTATCTCTTTTGCTCTCTGCTGTGTCTCAATTTTCTAGAAACATTCCTGGCACATAGTAGGTGCTCACTAAGTATTTATTGAATAAGTAACTGGTGGTTATCATTTTTCTTGTTCTTGTCGTTTGGTGAAGAGTGTGGGAAGGGAGCTGATGAGGAAGGCGCTTGGTCTTTCAGAATTCCCAGAAGCGTGGAAAGAGGTGGACGCTGGGGGAGAAGGGGCGGCAGGGAGCATGGGCCTGGGCTTCCTGTTATCACATCACCCAAGCTGGAGTCACAGGCAGCAAGTCTGATCACGGTCCTCCTGCCGAAACCCCTTCGATGACTTCCTGTGGGCTCAGTGACAGCCCTTACTTAGCACGGCACTCAAGTCCTCTGCAAACTCAGCTTTACTGCCTCTCCTACTCACACGTGAGCAGGAGCCACACGAGGTTACTCTCCTGTCTTCCAAACATAGTCACACTTTTCTGGCTTTGCTCACTCTGTTCTCTACTTTGCGTCTGTCTGGTGAACTCCTACTCATCACTCAAGGCCCAGCTCAAATGTCCCCTTCTCTGTCACCTTTTCTGTCCTACCATCTATTGGTGTCTCCATGTCCCTCTGTTCCAGCCCCCATCCTACTATGTAGTAGCTCTTTGCTTCTTCTGTCTCCCATTCACAGCCTCATTCATCCTCGTGGTCACAGAGTATGGGTTCAGTGAGCGCCTGTTGAATAACCGGGAGAATAATGTCATGATGGGAATGCCTGCATGGCTGGGAGGGGGCGAGAAGGAGAGTAAGAAGGGGCCCCTTCCCAGTGGGAAATACTACGATACATGTCGCTCAGATATTTGAAAATTTTGTGCCATCTGCCATCTGCCAAAGCCCACTCTTCAAGGTTTGAGTTATCGGATGGACCAGGCAAACCCAGGAGCAGAAATAGATGTTAAAGTGATTTACAGGCTGCAGAGACAGAGCCTTGGGGGAAAAGTGAAAGGATCCAGGATTCATTAGCCCAGGAAGGGGGAGCAGAGGGGGTTCATCCTGGAGATGAGGAGCCTCCTTCACAGAGGAGCTCGGCCCCTGAGGATGCGGCATTAAGGCTCCCCGGCAGACCAGCCTTCTTCCAGGGGCTGTGCCTTCGTCTGCTGTACATCTTCTCACCCTTCCCTCCTCCGCCCTCTGGGCCCTTCTAGCCTCTAAACGGGGCTGTGGAGGAAAACATGAGGACAAACTTTACGTCCTGGCCACCACTTACCAACAGGACAAGCCACTTCATATGCTGGCTCAGACACATGCTCAGTAATGGTCAGTTTCTCCCCATCTCCTCCCTCCTCACCACTCCACCCCCAGCACGCTGTAAGGCCCGCAGGTTCAGGGTGGCTGATGCAACTGGTATCTAACAACACGGCCCCAACCTT
>RJWK010043402.1:0-18770 GCA_004363435.1 Platanista minor
CTCACATGCTGCGGAGCAACTAAGCCCGTGCACCACAACTACTGAGCCTGTGCTCTAGAGCCCGCGAGCCACAACTCCTGAAGCCTGGACGCCTAAAGCCGTGCTTTGTAGCAAAGGAAGCCACCGCAATGAGAAGACTAGCCCCAGCTCACCACAACTAGAGGAAGCCCGCGCACAGCAACAAAGACCCAATGCAGCCAAAAATAAATAAATTAAATAAATTAAGTTTTAAAAAGTAGGTGAACAGAGAGAATAGCCCTATGCATACGTCTTGGTGGACAGCAATCTAAAGTAGCAGCGTTTTTATTTAATTACAAAAAATATGTTGATATTTACTATTTATTATACATTTTATAAAGGACAACTTAGGGTGCAGTTCTACTGTAGTGTGATAGTGGATATCTTTAATGTTGGATGGTCTTTTTCAAACTTTATTTGTAATCCATTGGAAGGCTTGGAACCTAATGGGCATACTGAGGCATGATTTATTTATTAAACTGAAAATAACAGAATAGAATAGGGTTAAAATAGAGAATGCCATGTAATGAGATTATCAATAAGACATTTGTTTCAGTTAAATACACAAGTATGTGCATGTGTATATGTATATACATAACAGTACACATATTTGTCTATATATTTCATGTACATATTTATATTCACACAGTATACATATGCATATATACACACATACACACAAATTATACATAAAAATATATAAATCTGAATACACATTACAGTAGTACATTTTATTTTCCACTTTGGGTGAAAAAGTTTGAAAGATCAAAGTTTGAAAGACGCTGAAAAGGAAAATGATTTTACTCTTGTTTTAGGCTCTATGAGAAGGATGCTGGGTAATAACCAACTATGTAGAGGCTTCTAATCTATTACAAAGAAGCTGAAGGGTCTAACATACATCAAGTGGAAGAAATATTGGGTTGATTAAGTATAACTTAACTGATGCTGAAGGATAAAGTAGAACATAACATTTTTGGCTTATGACATGGAGAATTTTAAATGCTAGTGAAAAAAAAGAATTATCAACCACAAAGAGTCACCTCACATCCAGGAGTATTTCTGTGTAAGAGGCACTGGTACTCACCATACTCTATTGCAGCTTTGAGCAATGCTTCAGCATGAGTGGAGCCAAATGCGTTACGGACAAACCGTCTCCTTCGACGAAGATCATCTTCCCAGTAATCCAAACGCCAGAAATCATGCAATTGGCTTAAGAATGGGAAGATAAAAAACAATAATAACAATTAATAATGATGTATAACTGGAAATACATTTTTTCAAGTTATATAAATTCACAGACTGCTTACACAATAAATTTTAAAAGCTTTGCACATTTTCTTTTTATAAGGATTAAATATTTTCTCTATTCAATTCATCAAGAACATGAATGGCATTACATATTATAAACTATGGTAAACTTAACTCTTTTAAATTAATAACTAATACAATTAAATCTTTATTTCTTTGGTCTCATTGGAAAATTAAGATAACTTTTGAGATATTTATGTTTTACCACTGTGTTTATATACATATGTTTCCTCTACAAATGAACAAAACTTAAAATAGTAACATTCTCATATTTTAGGCATTATAACATTCAGCTCTGCTTTCTTTACAATGTTCTTCCTTCTACTGAAAACATTAATCACTGGGAGTTTAGTAACAAATGCAGCATCAAATTACCAGTATTAATGGCACAGTTTGCATTCTTTTACACTGTTTTTAACAAGGCTTGTAAATCACAGGATAGACCTCACTACAAATAGTTCGCAATTTAATGACCATGGTTTCTTAGTACACTGAATTAAGAACTACGAAATATTGCCCACTTGGATTTGGTGGAAGAATGATTAAAATAATGTGCTGAAATATTCATTGAAATAATTCCCTACTGCCCACAGCAACACGAGAAAAGTGCAATTTTATCCATTATTAATAATACTGAATTAGAGCTGCAAAAAAATGCCAGTATGTGGTAATTGTCTTGGTAAATTATTATTCTAATGCTAACAGAGTCCTTGAATGATTTTACAGCTTTCAGTTAATATAAACCATTAACAGCCATGGCCATCGTTGGTAACACTGTCTAAACTATGTTACACTTTAAACAATATTAAAAATCTACAAGATATTTCAGAAACTACTGAAATATGTTCGTTGTATATCAATGGAACATCTCATGGTATCATTTTTGTTTTCAATTTAATTTTAATAAACATTAGCGATAAATGCTCCTGCTTGAGAAGTCTGTTTTTTTCTATATAGTATCTGGAATAATATACTCAAAAGATAAAATTCTAATTTTCTTGAGAAGCACTATTCATAAAAACATATAAAATGCTTTCATAGAGATTTTATTTCAGTTTTTATTTTGACATTTTACTGTAGGCGAACACTGTGTTTGATTAAGATGGAAACTATATATTTTGCTCATCATTATCTCTCTAGCACAACGTCTGGCACATACTATGTTTTTCATAAATATTCAATGAATTAATTAAAACATTTTTTTTTTACTTTGAAAATCTACAGAGAAGTATAGTCATTGAGAACAATAATTTACTTTTGAAAAAATTTTAGATTTTATGGTTATTTAATTTTGTTTTCTATAACTTAATTGTAAAAGAATATATCAATATAAGGGATATATAAAAAGAACATTAAAATTATAATCATTTAAAGTATAATTTAATATACTTGTTTTTCTAAACATTATAATTATAATTTTATTTTTCTGTCAAAATAATGATTACCTGGTGATTAATTATTATGAGAAGTGTACCTCTGTCATTAATTTAAAATAGGATAATTTCTATCCCTACAAATACAGATTAATCCTAGTAGTTTAAAGAAGAAAATGCTAAAATCTTGCTATAATGATTTTCCTTAAAAGTATGTTAAAATTAAGTAACTGAATTCACTAGGAGAGACCTAAGATCTAATGTTTTCTCAAATTTCTGACCACAGACATACTTTGCTCTATCCCTCCCATTTAGAACAACTAAAAAAATTTTTATACACTACATATAAAACGAACGTAACAAAACTCTGAAATGTGGGGAGCAGAAGGCAGACTGGCTAAGGACCACAGGGCCCAAGGAACAACAAAGTGGTGAGTTCCCTGGGTTATCTTTTTGTCTCATATACCCTAGATTTGGAGACAAAGAAGCTAGCAACCCAGATAGGCCAATGGGTACAGACAAAAAAAAAAAAAAAAAAAAAGCCCCAACAAAAGCATGTTTCTCTAGCCGGAAGACCAGGAAAAGGGCATCTTAGGAAGACAGGAAACTTTTAGACAATTATTTGCTCCAGCCAAACACCACAGAAAAACTATGCCTCTCATTCCCTCCAAACACACTAGCAAAGAACGAGTGGGGAGTCTAGATCTGAAGCCTCATGATGGTGTAATGAGGCGCCCTAACATCCAAACTGGGGTGGCATCAGAGAGGGTCATATAGGGAGCCAGGACTTTCATCTCTGCTGTCTGATGACAAGGTACCCCACCCTCAAGGAGTCACTCGAGACCATATGGAGAGCCTGGATTCCCATGCCCTGTGGTCAGTAATGAGGCACCCTTCTCTCTTCCCACTGGGGTGGGTCGGTAGGAGACATAGTAGAGAGTCAGGACTTTTACTACTAACCAGCAGCAATGAGGCCACCCCCATCAGTGGATATCACGTGTGGAGCTGGAACTCCCACCCCTGCCAAGCCATCATGAGGAGCTACCCCACTCCCTGGATGTCAGCGGAAGGGAAGCGGGGAACCTAGATTTCTATCTCCACCTGGCAGTGAAGAGGCAGTGCACCCCACTTGTCCTGGTGGAGTAATGTCAGAGAAAAGTCAACTAAAATAGAAGATTTGAATGAGATAAAAATATCTCAGAAAATTAAAAAAAAAAAAAATCCAGGTTTCGATCTCAAATTACTTGTCATACCATGAACCATGACAGCATATTTCACATTCAAAGCTATGGTGGCCAGAGGAAGTGTAAAAGTTTTGTTATGTGCTAAAAGAACTGTCAACCCAGAATCCTATAATGAGTGAAAATATCCTTTAGGAATAAAGGAGAAATGAAAATATTTTCAGATGATGAAAAAGATTTGTCAGCCTCAGAGCTAGTCTAAAAAAAATGACTAAGAGTAATCATGTAAACATAAGGGAAGCAATAAAAGAAGGAACATTGGAACATCAGGAAGGAAGAAAGGACATGAAGCAAAGTATAAGTAAATAATGATTTCCTCTTCCTCTTGAGTTTTGTTAATTATGTTTTGCTGTTGAAGCAAAAATTATAACACTGTCTGATGTGGTTCTAACTGTGGGTAGAGGTAATAGTCAAGACAAATATAAATGAGGGAGGGTAAAGGAATGTAAAGGGAGGTAAAGTTTCTATACTTCACGTGGAGTGGTAAAATGACACCACCAGTAGACTGTGATGAGCTATGTAGACATGATGTAATAATTAGAGCAACCACTAAAAAAGCTATACAAAGACATGTGCAAAAAATCACTATAGCTAATTAACTATCAGAAAGAGAAATCTGATACATTTACAGCTGTATCAAAAAGAATACCTAGGAGTAAGGAGGCGAAAGGCCTGTACAATGAAAACTAAGACACTGAAGAAAGAAATTGAAGAAGACATAAAAAAGTGGAACTATAGTCCTTGCTCACGGATTGAAAGAAAGAATTGATATTGTTAAAATGTACATGCTACCCAAAGCAATCTACAGATTCAATACAATCTCCATCAAAATTCCAATGGCATTTTTCACAGAAATAGAACAAAGAATCCTAAACTTTGTATGGAACCACAAAAGGCCCAAATAGACAAAGCAATTTTGGGAGAGAAAAGCAAAGCTGTGGCATCACACTCCCTGATTTCAAACTATATTACAAAGGCTATAGTAACCAAGACAGTATGAGATTGACATAAAAACAGACACACAACTTAATGAAACAGAATAGAGAGCCCAGAAATAAACCCACGTATTTATGATATTTACGGCAAAGGAGCCAAGAATATATAATGGGGAAAGGAGAGTCTCTTCAAAAAATGGTGTTGGGGAAACTGAACAGTCACATGCAAAAGAATAAAACTAGATCAGTCTTACACCATACATGAAACTCAACTAAAAATGGGTCAAAGACTTTAAAACATAAGACCTGAAACCACAAAACTCTTAGAAGGAAACACAGGCAGTAAGCTCCTTGACATTTGTCTTGGCAATGATTTTTTTGGATTTGACACCAAAAGCAAAGGCAACAAAAGTAAAATAAACAAGTGGGATTATATCAAACTAAAAAGCTTCTGCAGAGAAAAACAATCAGTAAAATGAAAAGACAACCTACCAAGTGAGAAAAAAATATTAGCAAACAATATATCTGATAAACAATATAATATCCAAAATGTATAAAGAACTCACAAAACTCAACAACAAAAACACCAAACAACCTGATTAAAAAGTGGGCAGAGGATCTGAATAGACCACAACAGTGAAAAATTTTCATCTGTAGTTTCAAAATCCATTATCCTCTTTTTTTTTTCTGAGGGAAGCAAGGATTGGGAAAATTTAGATATTTATTCTCTGATTTGTTCTTCTAGCATTTCCCCCATTTTCGATGTGGAAATTAACCTAATACTACTGAGAGTCCAGTCTTTGATAATATTTGGGGTTTTCAATATTTGAACAGACATAAACTCTTAAAAAAAAACTTTGTTTCTTTCAAACCACGCCTTGTTTTTCTATTTATAGTTTAAAGATAGTGGAACTGAGTATAGATAAAATAACGATAGGTAAATAACGATAGGTACTGAGAGTTGTGCTTTCAACTCTCAATAACATTAAACAGTATCATTCATTAAAATGGATACTCACTTATTTCCTTCTCTCCTTCCTTCAATGTTTCCATTCCAAAAGATATTTACTGAGTACTTATCCTGTGTTAGGCAATGCTCTTGGTGCTGAAGATATAACAGCATAATATGTATAATAAGATATATTCCTTTCCTTTTATTCTCACTCACACATTCTTCACTCTGGTTTCCCACTGAAATTTAATATATATTATTGCCCCTTTAAGGAAATCGCTCCTCTACCACTCCACCTATTTAATATTTCAACATAATAAGATACACTTTGCCATATTCTTCTGTAATATGTGAGGCATTCCAGGAAAAAAGATAATAGAGACTACTCTAATAAGTTTTAACTCTAGATGTGATTGTTACTAATAATTTGTAAGCACAATCAAAAATGTTTACTCTGTGATATGCCTATTTTGGTCAGTATATTTTGAGTACTCTAAGAAGTTCTTTTAATACCCTAAGTTAGGTTCTCTCCTTGAAGGAGGGGCTAATTTAGACTTCCTGCACTTGGATAGCATCCAGGTGGACACATAAGAAGCCACTGTGCCATCATCCCCATGGTTGTGCAGGTAGTCATGCTGCACTGAAATTCTGCTTGGATTTGCAAGTTTTTAGCAGTGATAATCTCATATGTGATACCTCTAATGATGTCACCTGGGAGGATGAATGTGATATCATATGTATTACTTCCCACTATTTATTTATTTTGGTCCTTACAGCTATGCTTTTGCCTTTCATGACTGAATCACAGAAACACTGAGTATCATATATATGTTTTGTTCAGGAGTGTGATTTTACAAGTATAGCACATAATTGCTAGAAAAGAGGAGGTAAAGAGCCAGTAACTAATGAAGGGAAGATTCCCAGTTAGGTTGTATTATGATAATTAATGTTACTACTGATGTAATGGTGTTCATTAATTAGAATTTGGTGTTATTTTAGCATAAACAGGGTTCAGGAAATCATAATTTTCCTCCATGAAATTTTTGATAGTTATATTTTAGACTTACGAGAATGCACTTGATTTTCTTAAAAGGGGTCCCTCCTCCCCTTCCAGGAATCAATCACCTTCATAAGCTGGAGGGAAAACTGAATTTACCTGGTAAAGCATAACTGAACTGTTAATTGGTTACTTGATATTTGATAACAAAAACTATCCAGTGGAATAGAGAAAAAAGTGAAAGGAACAAAGGAATATCTTGCTAAACATACACACAAAATTCAGTAAGAACTTGAATCTCTGCTTGGCTAAAGAACTGGTGGTGATCACTGAGGTCAAGACTTCTGTGCATGACTTCTAATCCTACCAAGAATGACCAAAACCACAAATGCTAACTGAGAGACTAATAGTTAAAAATTGTTATCCTCTCCTCCTCTGGATACACTGTAGATTAAACTCCTCCATCTGTTTTGAAATAAGGCATGCCCATGTGACTTTCCTCAGCTAATAAAATGTGAAAGGTGAGTCACTTCCAGACAAAAGTTTTAAGAGCCAATGAAAATTTGCCATGTTCCCTTCCCTCCGCTGTAGGAATGAAGAAAATAAGCATGGATGTGGAGTCCCCATCATTTTGCATCCCTGAGTGACTTCGAGGCGCAGAGCTTCCCCATGGTTCCACACGGAACATGTAGTATGAGTGAGAAATAAAATTTTCTTGTGTTGAACTTCTGAGATTTGAAGGTCCCATGTCACTGTAGTAAATAACCCCAGAATTGAGTAAGTTCCTAGAATAATAATACTTACAGAAGGACCAGTATTTACTGAGAGATTATTGTATTCCAGGTACTTTTCTAAGCATTGCACATGTATTAAGTCGTTTACTCTTTGTAAATTCCCTTTAAGATAAGTGAACTCATTTTACAAATTAAGAAATGGAGACACAGGAAGGCTAAGTGATGTGCCCAAGATTAAGCAACCAGTAGGTGGCAGAAGAAGTATCTGTCCTCAGGCTGGCTGACTTTCTAGCTCACGCCACACTGCCCCTAACTGTAAAGAGAGCAACCAAGGAAACAAAATATCTTGAGGATATTACACTTAAAGCACCAGCACAGCTGATTCCTGCTTCTTTATAAGCAGAACTAATTATTCTGAATGAAAAATGATACTTGTGAAGTAGGTAGAATGCTCTGTGTATATTGCATATGTTCATTCCTTTAGTCAACAAATATTTATTGAACACCTAAGAGCCAGGGATAGGCTAAGTACTAGACTTCCATAGATGAATAAACTGACATGATTCGTGCCTTTGTGCAGCTTTCAGTCTATTTCATAATTTAAATAAATAAACTTAGAGTTAATTTTTTGTAAGTATTAAGAAGGAAACAGATGAGATACTCTCTTTAATAAAACTGGGGAACCAACTTACTGCATAAGTGAATGTACAAGTAAACAAGTGTGAGTATGCTAATGAAACATGATTACAAAGTATGTTGGCAAAACAAACTCTGTATTTATTGGCACTCTTAGTTCTCCTTCATAAGAAAAATCATCAGCCTTTTATTAAACATGTCTTGTGGGCTATTTAGTCAATTCCTAGTTAACATATATTACCTCAGTGCTGTAAGTGTGTGTGTGTGTGTGTGTATGTACACACACTCTCATCTAAAGGATATATCTACACATATACATTTGACATATGTCTTAAGCCATTAATACTGTTCTGACTCTCTTATGTATTGCTAAGCACTTCTTCCAGTCTCCTTTCTCTGACACACTTACATCCTCTCTGACCTGAGGTCGTGTATTATATCTGATAATTTAATTACAAATTGATTGTGAAGCTCCTGAAAAATGCATTCTTCCTGTCTTTGAAAAGTGTACTCTCACATCCTGACACTGTAAAGTCATAGTTCACAAAGCCAAATCCTAGTCTTCAGTCCAATCTTTCCAAGTCAGGCTAGTTTGTTCTCTCTCCCTGTGTTACTGAACCTGGAAGGAAAGATAGGATTCCAAACACACCACTGGGGACGCGTTACAGCTGTCTGTCTACATCATTTGTTCCCATGCATATCACTGGGGAGTAGTTACTGTGAATGATGATTCTTGAGAAACTCTATGAAACATTTTAGATTCACAGAGAGGGAGACAGTGATTGATGAACGTATGTGAATTAAACTAGGTTTCCAATTAACTATAATGAAGCTTTAGATGAAAAAATAGTGAATATTATTAAAGTGTGTGTTAGATTGCACAAGCCACACTTAATACTGAGAAAAGTTTTTTGGCAGCCAAATCAAACATCTTAAAGGCATGAAAAAGAAAGTGGGTAGGAAAGTAAACTTTTTGTCTAAAATTTTGTTTCCATTACAGGTTTCTTATTTTGACCCAAGTTGTGATCTAACTTTCTGCTAATGTTTCTGTTCTCTCTGGATGGTCCCATGTGTAGCTTATGCTACCTTCTCCCTTCCTTTCCCCTTGTATTGCTTACTGCAGCATCAATCCATTGTACTTCTTGGCATCACATTTGCTCCTAATTTCCTTTTTAATCAAAAAAAGGAAAAGGTAATATCATTTGGTTAAAGTATGATAGTATAATCTTAGTCACAGTGCATGAAAAATAAAGCCTTTCAGAATAAAATATACTGCACAAGAAAATTCTTAGTTTATTTAAGGTGACCTTGGAAAAGCCATATTGATGTTGTCCAGTAATTTTAAAGAGAGATATATTTATACTGTAAGTTTGAAGGCAGACAAATGCCTATTTGATAAAGGGCAGAGCAAATCATTCAAGAAAAAAATCATTGCATCCTTGAAATGATCATATCTGAGGGCTTATATTTCTTTTTTATTTATTGTTACAGAATGAAAACTCTCCTAACAGAGTACTGGATGTTTTGTTTGATTCTTTAATTTGCTTTTTCTTTTCTTCTCTTTTCTTACAGAAAGCAGTTTTCTGGGGACAAAAATATTTAGGTGACTCCTTTTGCTTTTTCGGTGCACCACCACTCCCTATGAGCCTGATATTCTGGCATTGTAAGGAATACAGTGGTTTTATAGTATTTAAGGGATAGTTTTCCATGTGAAAATGATAGATGAGAAAAATAATCCCCTAAGCATCTGGTCAGGTTCTATACGCTACTGCAAGACACCAGAGCAGCTATTGTGTGTTGTGCAGGAAATTGAGCTCAATTCTTACAAAATACTTATTTAACATGTTTGTAAATTCTGAATCTCCACTAAAGGAGGAGGAACAAATTTAGGAGTTGAGTATCCAGACAGAGCAGTAGAGTTGGTTCTTGAACTTTCCTTAATCTAGAGCTGAAGAGGAAGAGCCTCCCCCCCAAAATTCCACTAATTCCTTTCTTGTAACAGTTACATTTACTAAGGAGGTTGCCTGGTGGGATCAGAAAAGGTTTGGTTCCAGCAAATGGGAAGATTCTAATGATAAACAGTTTATGGGACATCTTCATTTTTATAACCTTCACTTCTTAAACTCTTTCACTTTATTAACATTTGAAAAGAAGTAGTGGCTCCGACATCATGAACAATTAAATAAGGAGGCAGGGCTGAAAAGTAGAGAAGAGAAATAGTTTCCAAAAGGAAAAAAAACCAACAAAACTTTATTCAATGAGCTCTCTATGACCCACCTGATTAGCAAATGTTGAATTGCATTTTCACTCCCCGTCTTTTGCATCTTTAACCAACTACTCCTCTGGCTCAGGCTTTATTTATTTATTTACTTTTGGGCAGCAACATACAAAGCTTTTTAATGAATAGCTACACTCCTTTGTAAACGTTTTCTTTTCCAGTAGAGCTAGTCTCAATTTAAAGCAGTCTTAGGGCAGCAATAATTACTTTTATCTTAATTAGGAAAATTGTAAAATTCCTTGTGAAACACTTAATTCTATACAGCAATTCTATCCCAGTTGACGAAAGTAGATATTCTTTCATCCTAATAATTACTGCTGTGGTGAATAGGCTTAATTATTTTTAGAAATTATAATTAAAAATTCTTCCCCATAAGACTTCAGAAATTGATCACTATAAGAAATCACAGGAAAGGATTTGCTTAACTTTGAGGAATATCCTTATGCTTCATAGTACAATTTTCAATTATCTTTAAAATTATATCTATTACTGCAAATTAAATGTTTTTTCAATAGCGTAATATTTTCATATAAAATGTATCTTATTAGTTATATAACATTTATTGATACATGCCTGCTTGGTATTATTTAAAATTAAGTTTATGATTTTCACTGTTGCATTCTCTAAACCTCAGTTACTTCATTTACAAAATGGGGAGAAATAAAGCCTATTTTATAGAATTGTTGTAAGGAATGTATTTAGAGTGTTGAGCCCAATGAATGGTACACAGAAGTCAGCAGCAGCAGCAGGAGGCAGCATAGTTAGAAAAAGGTTCAAATCCCAGCCTTGACACTCACTATATAAATGACAACCTGTCTGAGTATTAGTTTTTTTTATTTACACGGGAGTAATAGTTCTCATTAATGCTCTTCATTCAGTGCTTGCTACAAAGTCCACCAATAAATAGTAGTTATATCAGCTGTTATACAAATTTAAGTGTATACAGTTTTGCATTTCTATCAAACTAAAACAAGAAGTTTTCCAGAAATTCAGATATATTTTTGAAAGGTCTAACATTTTTTAATGCAACATTTAACTGCAGTGACAGATACACAGAAGTAAATCTTTTAGCCTGCTCTGCAGGGTCCATGGAGTGCCCCTCTTTCCAATATCATCACCCTGATTGCATTATTTAGAACCTCTATTCCCCTCAGATTGTCCCCCAAACTTGCGCTGTTCATTCCTAGTTATGTGCTATTCCTCTCATTAAAATGTTCATGGCTTACCCAATTAGCAATTAATTGTGCATTACTCTTTGCGATGTTTCTATGTTTGTTCTGTATCACATGCCAGTCTTCCCTCTAAAACATCCTTGCTTATAAATTTGGCAACTAAACATTTGTTTATATTCTGGTAGATCTCAACTGTTCATTTAATCATACATTTACACTTTGACTCTCTTACTAGATTATAAACTAGTGATCAGGGTATTTGTCTTACGCAGCTTTGCAACCCCACAGTACTTAGAACAGTTTGCAAACAGGTATGCAATAATATTTGTTAATTTAATTGCTCTCTCATGGTGTTTTCATGTAATAAAATTAGATTTAACTTTTAAAACAAAATTATGACAGAGACAAGTCTTGAAAGGCAGAGCAACGCTACTAATTACTAAACATGCTAATGAATTTTAACAAACCCATATATGGCCTTTTCAGCTTTTACACTAATACACACTAAGTGGGGTGGAAGTAGTTATCAAACTACTGACAATGGAACTAAAAGTATCACTTTCTTAGTAGCTCATCATGCCTTTGTAGAAGGAATGATTTGCCAGTACCATATTTAACCCAAATAGGAAAATACAACAGCAAATTAGGAACATGGTGACAATTTCGTCAGCCTTTGTGAAGTGTGCTTTAGGCTACACGATCATTTCAGTGATCAAATGCAAGCTGGTCCATTTGTATTTGATTCTTTCTGTTATTTGTGAGGCATGCCAAAGAAAAATGTTTCTGTCCAAAACAAGTTATCTAACACATTTATTTTAAATTAATTGAAAAAGTATGCTTACTTGTTTCACAATTAACTTTCTATTTACAAAAGCTCTTAACTCTGTTGACACTCAATTTTGTCCATTCAGAAAACAACCAAATCCTACACCCCCTCTACTTTTTTTCTTTCCGATAAATGTCAAAAATATAAAATCATTTTTCAAAGTAAATTTCCTTCCCTGATTTATATTTTTTACACTAACAGACAAGAAAGGAAAACACCCACTACTTGAGCATGAATACAGCAAGCCTTTCATGATATATTTACCCCTAATTCTCATTAATGTACATAAATATTTTAAAAACCTGTACTCACAATAGAGGAATAATTCTGTCATTATTTTAAAACTGGTATTTAAAAATAACATTTAATTTTGAATTCATTTTTAGTGTTCAGGTATAAAGTGTTTTTCCAAAGCGTAGCATAACACATGTGCTTATATAATTTAAGTATATTTAAATATTCACCTGAATATTCATGCCTCATTTATTAGAATTACATTTAAATTAAGTTTTCTATTAAAATGTAATATTTAAAATTTTTTCTTATTCACTTTTTGAGAGGCTTTAAACTATTTTCCCAATTTAGGTAAGTTTCTTGAATAAACTTTTATTTTGACTCATCTTTCAAAATTTAAATAGTTCATGTAAATTTGATACTAATTAGGACATACCAATAAAAGAAGATTTATTCTGCACGTATACACATCCTTTTATTACAGATGGACAGTTGCTACTCAGTATTTAATCAATTTCATATTTCCTCTTTTACATAAAGACAGCTTATATGCTTAAAACAATGACATAAAGACATGACTAGAAAACTCAGCACACAGCTCAAAATTCACCAATCCATATATATTGATTTGACCTTCAATGGAAGTTTTTTTGAATCTAAATATAAATAATGAGGATAAAGTGATATACAGTTTAGCTGATAATAAATGACCTCTGTCTTCCCTAAAACCATATTCTTTCTAAAGCAATAGACAGATATGATTGATTAATGAACTACTTAAAGATGGCAATAACCCTTTGCAAAATACCAAAAAACTTTTCTCTTACAATTGCCTCAAGACAGAGGTAAAGACTATTAAAAAATGTTTTAGAACACTGTCCCATATAGAAAAACTCAATTAACAAAGCCCCTAAACAGGGCTCTAGTGAAGAGTCTTCTATGCAAGTGGAAATCTGCATTAAACATAACTGTTTAATTTTCTTTAATTCAACATCCCAAACTCATTTGACCATGTAATACTTTACTCAAGTAACACTTATTGAACAGCCCTTGGATCATACTTTGGAATATGTTGTCAGTGATGTGGTGATTTTTTCATTTAAAACTATTAGGTAGGACTTCCCCGGTGGCACAGTGGTTAAGAATCTGCCTGCCAACACAGGGGACATGGGTTCAATCCCTGGTCCGGGAAGATCCCACATGCTGCTGAGCAACTAAGCCCATGTGCCACAACTACTGAGCCTGCATTCTAGAGCCCACGAGCCACGACTACTGAAGCCCACGTGCCTAGAGCCCGTGCTCTGCAACAAGAGAAGCCACCACAATGAGAAGCCCGCACACAGCAATGAAGAGTAGAACCCGCTAGCCGCAACTAGAGAAAGCCTGCGTGCAGCAATGAAGACCCAATGCAGTCAAAAAAAAAAAAAAAAAAAAAAGATAAAGAAATTAAAACAAACAAACAAACAAACAAAAACAAAACCATTAGGTACTATAAGGCAGGGGCTGACCAGTATGTTAGCTCACTCATGCAACCTCCCACTTGCTCATGAGGGCAGAGACCTCTTCTGTCTTGATCATTGCTGTCCCCCAGTCCTTAGAAATAACCTCCATTACAGGACCTGTTTTCAGTGACTACTATCCTCTAGTACCTGTGTTAGGAGTTAGGCCAATAAAGATTAGTAAGGAGTATTTTCTACTTGAGAAGATGAGGACAAGATATAAACAATTACAATATAATGTGGTGAGTGATGTTTGAATAAAGTGCTTTGAGGGCAAACAAGAAAGACTTATGAATTTGCCTGGAGAGGTCAGGGAGAGATGATGCTAGAAATAAGCCTTTAAAGAATAAAGAAGGATGTACCAGGTGAAGGAGTTAAGAAGAGGTATGGACCCTGTGCTACAGCCACACTGAAAAACTATAACCCTAAAGTTTCTAACTCTAATAACATTGATTTTATAGTGATTTTCTCCTTTTCTTCTAACATTGGAGTGCTCCATAAATAAATGAATGGATAAATGAATTTTGTTTCAGTGAGATTTGTGATTATATCAAGCATTCCATAGTTTGAATCCCATCCAAAGATTCCCAGGGAACTTTCCAGTCTACAAATTCCAGACTAGAAATGGTAAAATACAGAAAAAGAAAGATTATTGTGGACTGAGGCAGTAGGAGGAGGAAGGGTTGAGCCAGACTACAGACAGCATCCAGGCCTGTGTGAAGTTCTTTGATATTCTGAACTCTAAAGTTATTTTCCCTCTTTGTCTTTCTCAAGGTTTTGTTACGATGTTTTAAAAATTTTACCATTTCTCGTGCTCTGAAAAAATCAGGGCATGCTAGATGTCTCTGTTTTTTTTTGTGACTCTCTTTGAGCTAATGTTTTCTGAGTAACAAATATGAATTAGGCACCATATTATATTCTATAAACATATCATTTAATCCTTATAACAGTTGCATGAGATGTATATTAACCCCAAATTTCACAGATAAGGAGAGGATGGTCAAGAACTCATACACCAAGCCCAACCAGCAGGTTCAGTATTCAATAAACACATACTTATTTAATGGCTATACTAGAACAGGCACTATTTCTAAGAGCTAGGGATACAGTAATGATCAAGACTGAAAAGATCTCTGCCCTCACGGAATTTACAGTTTCATGTAGGAAACAGACAATAAGTATGTAAAAAAAAGTTAAAAAAAGGATCATAATAAGAGTTATGATGAAAATAAAGTTTAGTTAAGGGATATAGAGTGACTGTATTACATACACTGTATTTAGGGAAAGCCTCTATGAGACGGTAACATATGAGCAGATATCTCAGTGCTGAGAAGAATCCTGTCACCCAAAGACAAAAGGTAAAGGCATTCTAGACAGTAGAGAGAGCTAGCTGAGAAGACATTACACTGGATACGAGCTTGGTTATGTTTGAGTACAGAAAGGATATTAGTGTGGCTTAAGCTTAGAAAATAAGAGGATCAAGTGTGCTCTGAAATTAGGCAGGTGCAGGATCATTTAGGATTTTGAAGGAGTCTTTGGAAGAGTTTAAGAAAGGAGTAGTAATAAGATCTGATTTACCTTTTTTCTCACTTTGGCTGCTGTGTGAGGAAAAAAACAGTACAGGGTTAGTGTGGAAGTTGAAAGGTAGGTTAGGTAGGAGGATGCTGGAGAAGTTGAGATGGAAACAGTTGTGGTAGATAGCTCTGGAGCTGGAGAGAAGACATCAGATTTTGGATATATTTTATAGACAGAGCCAATAGGAACAGCTGACATAATACAGAGGCAGAGGAAAGGGGTACTGGAAGAGTGGTGAGGAAAAGAGAGGGATGAAAAATCACTCCAAGTTGGAGGCATAAGCTGTTAATAAACTGAATCTTCCACAGATAACAACCATAAAATCTGAGCAAACTAGAAACAACAACAACCTGAGAGCTGTGCAGAGTAAACAAAATCACTGTGATTCTGCACGGGTGTTAAAATTGAAGGAAGTGATCAATACAGGGTGAGCTCTTCACTTTTGAGGGTTTGTCTCCAAGGCAGCTACAATCATGGCAATGATGCAGGTTACTGAAACTCTGATAGAAAGCCTTCTTCTGGACATAGGAACATAGGGAAGGAGCTTGAGGTAGATAAGAATGCTGGAGAGTGAGGGGGGAACCATGAAAAACAGAGTGCCTGAGAAGAGGAATGCCGAATTCTACGTTTAAATCCTTTTCAAGTCTCTTGCTGGATTGTGAACTACGCATGAGTAAGACAGACAAAAGTAGTCTGAACTAAGATTGTAGCCACAACCCACTGTAGATGTGACAGACTTTACACCGTTTGAGTCTAACCCAGTTAACTGCCTGATAAAAGAATAATATCAATACCTCTTAGAGGAATATAACAGAATCCAGTTTCTACCGCATAACATTTACAATTTCTGGGATACAATAGAAAGCTACAAAAAGCTGGAAACTATGACCCATTTTCAAGAAAACAGATAATCCAATGGATGTCAACCAAAAAATGATTCAAGTGTTGAAATTATTAGACATGGGCTTCAAAGTAACTATTATAATGAAGTAAAGGAAAACACAATCATAATGAATGAAAAATAGGAAATCTCAGCAAATAGAAAATTTTAAAAGAGAAGCAAATCAAAATATTAAAATGCAAAAGTAAAATGTCAGAAATAATAATTCATTGGATAGGTTTAATACCTGAAGGGAAATACAGGGAAAGTCAGTTAAACTCAAGATTTATCAGTAGCGATTATCTAGCCTGAAGGAGAAAGAGAAAAATGATTGAAAACACTAACAGAGACTTAGGTATTTGTAGTAAAATATCAGAAGGTCTATTGTACATGCAACTGGAGTCCCCAAAACAGAAGACTGCAGCAGAAAACTATTTAAATAAAAAATGGCACCAAATTTCCCACATTTGGAATGATATAAATTGACAGATTTAAGAATTTGAGTGATTCCCTAGAGGATAAAGGTAAAGAAAACTACACCTAGGGAACATCATAGTCAAATCATTGAAAACCAAAGATAAAGACAAAATTTTGAAAGCAGCCAGAGAAAAAGACACATTACATATAGGGGGAAAAAAATGGAGCACAGGGCTTCCCTGGTGGTGCAGTGGTTGAGAGTCCGCCTGCCGATGCAGGGGACATGGGTTCGTGCCCCGGTCCGGGAAGATCCCACATGCCGCGGAGTGGCTGGGCCCGTGAGCCATGGCCGCTGAGCCTGCGCGTCCAGAGCCTGTGCTCCGCAACGGGAGAGGCCACAACAGTCAGAGGCCCGCGTACCGAAAAAAAAAAAAAAAAAAAATGGAGCACAGAAAACATCTTTAAAGTTCTGAAAGAAAAATAATATACTATCAACCCAGAATTCCACATCTAGTGAAAATATCCTTCAAGAAGACAAAATAATCACCTCTGCAGCAAAAGAAAAAGTATGAGAGTTCACTGACAATAGATCTGCACTACCAGATATGATAAAGGAAATTCTCAGTCTGAAGGAAAATACCAGATGGAAACTTGAATCTTCTGAAATGACCAAAGAGCACTAGAAATGGTAAATGTATGGCTAATATAAATATTTACCCTCCTAATTTTTTAAACATATATATGATGCCAAAGCAAAAATTATGATATGCTCTTGTGGGATTCCTAAGGTAGGCAGGTGTAATAATATATTATACAAGAAATAGAGCACAAAGGATTCTAGGCGGGGTATGTGGCAGGTAAATGGATTCATATGGTTACAGGGTTTTTAAATTTTACATGAAGTGGTACACTATTAAATCTATGCAGATTGAAAACTAAGGTGTACAAAATAATCCCTAGATAAACCACTTGAAAAATAGAGCTAAAAAGCCAATACATAAATTAAAATGAAATTCTAAAATACAGTCAAATAATCCAAAAGAAAGGCAAAAGGAGGGGAACAAAGAAACAAACAAAAAAACCAGAGGAGACACACAGAAAACAAATATTAAAATTATAGAGCTAAATCTAACCGTATAACAATTACTAATTATTAAATGCTAATAGACTAAATATTCCAATTGGAGAAGAGATATCAAAATTGATTAAAAAGTAATACCCAACTAGATGCTGTGTACAAGAGATGTACTGAAAATACAAAGACACAGATGGGTTGAAAGCAAATGGATAGAAAAGGATATATAAACAATAAGCATACAAAGCTACAGTGGCTCATCAAAAAATCTACAAACAATATATGCTGGAGAAGGTGTGGAGAAAAGGGAACCCTCCTGCACTGTTGGTGGGAATGTAAATTGATACAGCCACTATGGAGAACAGTATGGAAGTTCCTTAAAAAACTAAAAATAGAACTACCATATGACTCAGCAATCCCACTACCGGGCATATACCCTGAAAAAACCATAATTCAAAAAGAGTCATGTACCACAATGTTCATTGCAGCACTGTTTACAAGAGCTAGGACATGGAAGCAACCTAAGTGTCCATCAACAAATGACTGGATAAAGAAGATGTGGCACATATATACAATGGAATATTACTCAGCCATAAAGAGAAACAAAACTGAGTTATTTG
>RJWK010043403.1:0-18768 GCA_004363435.1 Platanista minor
TGCGGCTGCTTCCCACTAGCTATCTATTTTACGTTTGGTAGTGTACCTATGTCCATGCCACTCTCTCACTTTATCACAGCTTACCCTTCCCCCTCCCCATATCCTCAAGTCCATTCTCTAGTAGGTCTGTGTCTTTATTCCTGTCCTGCCCCCAGGCCCTTCACGACACTTCTTTTTTTCTTAGATTCCATATATATGTTTTTAATTTGGATATTATAGACGTATTGTGACAGGATAAATGGACTCATGTGATTCTTTTCTATATGAATATATGAAAACTAGGTATTCCTTAACCTATTACTAACATGGCTTTATAGACTTTTGCATATATGACTACATCTTTAGTACTCTTAGTATGGTACAGTTTTATTGCACTTAGAGAAAACAATGGAATCAGATGTGATTAGTGTCCTTTAATCTGTACGTCTGTAGTGGGTCATCCAGGACTGCATAGCTCTCATTACTATCCCAGACTGTATGTGATTAAGCCACTGAAAATATTCGACGTAACCTTGAGACTCGAGTACAGAATGTAGATAATCAGCTTCCAGTGACTACATGTCTAAAATAACATTTCCTAATTTACAGTTTCAGAGCTTATTTTTTAATGAGCAAAGCAATTCCTCTAAGCTAGGATTTGTTTTTTTAATGATCAGTAACTGAAGTAATAATTTAAAAGGATAATTACACTAATAAAAACCTATTACCTCTATCACATATATGCAATAAAATACTTTCTAGAAAAAGATAGAAATCTATTTATGAATAGGAATTTCCTTTATAACTTTACATATTGTTGCAGATTATAAACATTTTGAGAGTAGATCACCTAAATAATATTTAATTTCCATTTATGTATGATTATTTTCACGATTCTAATAATATACATTTCATGTACCTATGTGTACTATTTCTTGGAAGCGCAATTTTCCCATATGATTTGTCAAAAATGTCAAGTCAAAAGTACTAATAAGTTAATACTTTTTAATCTAGATATGTGTTTATTTTATCTTAACATCTAGATCAAATTAAAAGCATGAAGAGCGTAGCGTTTGTAAGACATAGTGTCTCTGAAAAAAACTTGTGAACTCAGTGAAAAAAAGGTATAGCTTTATTATTTTATTTTTATGTGAAATCTAGTTATTATTAAAGTCAGGTTCATTATGTATGTTTTGCATACACTACTGATCTAGTCTATGATTTTTCAATGTGAATGCTCCAGTCTATGAATTCTGACAAATGTGTACAGTCATGTAACATCTGGGACATAGAACATTTCCATGGACACAAAAAAAGTTTCCTCATGCCCCTATTTTATTTTTTAATTTGTAGATGTTATGATTCATTTATAAGTGGGTGTTTTAGTTTTATATCCGAAATCTTTGACTATAAGCACCTTTAGTTATTCCCCTAGAACTTATTATTTTATCATGCTTTTAATTTAAGACCAGTTTTAATCAGAGAGCACCAAAGTAGAGGCAAAATGTAAAATGCTACTTCAGATGTACAAGCAATAGGTTCACAGTTTTTATAGTAAATAGTTTTTATTTTACATGAAAGTTGTAAATAGTAATAATTTTTATTTTACATGAAAATAGTAAATATTCAAAGTTTTTATAGTAAATATAGTAAATATTCACAGTTTTTATAGTAAATAGTTTTTATTTTACATGAAAGTTGTAAATAGTAAATAGTTTTTATTTTACATGAAAGTTGTTCATTTCAATATGTGACATTAAATGCTTGGTAAAGGATTCATTTTCAAAGGAACTGGTAATATTTGTTATGCTCGCATGAATATATGTATTAGATTTAGGAATATAGTTTACAGTTTGCACATCAAAATACGTATTAAGAAACGGGGGTTCCTCATGTAAGTTAGCAATATTTGTAATGTTACTAGCTTTATGTCATTAGAGAAATAAATCTCCTCTCAGTATTTAAGTTACATTTTACTTTACATTTTCAGTAAATTAATCCTCCCTTTGAATGGTGGGGTGGACAAGGCCAAGGAGTTTATTAGAGCTAATATTAATTAATACATACACATTCTTGGAACATATGCTTCGAATCCTAATTTTGTATAAATATACATTGTCATTTAAATTTAGATGGTTATAAATACTCCAGACGAAGAACTGTTAAATTGTAGTAGTGCAAACATATTCATTGATAATGAAGCCCTTTCAAGTATTTTGCCTTTTTACAACTTGGAATAGTACAACTAGTCTTCTCTTTTCTTCCTCCAAGATATAAAAATACAAAATTATTTAAATGCTTTCTGTTTTATATTTTTATTTGGCAATTATAATAGGAATTTTAATGTTATGCATGCTTACAGGCCTATTAAGAGAAGTTATTGTTTTCTTAATAATCTTAAACCATTTTTAGGATGTGCACTCTTTTTATGGTTTGCAAAATAGCCTGTGCATGCAGGCTGCATGTACACACACACACACACACACACACACACAGTGTTTCAGATAGTAAAAGATTGAATTGGCCTCTATACGTTTTTTATGTTAACCCGTTAAAAGGAAACATCCACTAAATATAGGATTCTTGTCACCACCAGGATTTAATATCACATCTGCCAGATTGTTCTGTAATAACCCTTACAGTTTTCAATAATACCTTAAGAGATTGCAGCTAAATGGATTTTTAAAGTAGTAATAACTGGAAGTTCCAACAGTATTTATCCAGTCATATATACTATGGCAGTTTTGAATGTCATGAGCTTTTAATTGCAAAATTGAGAAGTTTAAACATTACTTGTCATTCTGTCCGTATAAGTAAAAATATATTGCTCAGTCACTCACATACATCATATGCATGTGTTTACTTAAAACTGTTTTCACTTTTTTTGCAACAGGCCAAGGTTAAATTTTTTGCAACGTGAACCTGTATTTGATAAGCAAATTGCATAACTCACCGGGGCAGAGGGGAAGTGTGGGGTTTTTTTGGTTTGGTTTTTTTTTGTTGTTTTTTGTTGTTGTTGTTTTTTCCCCTTTTACTAGCAAATTCAGTTCTTCATTTGTTTTGCTCTCCACGCTGCATTAGCACAGTTTTCCCCTGTGTGCATCTGCCAGTGTACAATTTAGCCACGGGCATCTGTAGACCTTGTGGTGATCAGTATTGCAGGCAAAAGCCATATGTGTTTAAATTAAAAAAAAAATCTCTTTATTTCATTTGCTGTTTTAACTGGATGGATAACTTTTGTGCCTCAAGACAGAAGAAGAAAAAATACAGAAATAATTAATTGCCTCTATTCTTGAGGCAGTTTCATTTCCCCCTCCAATATGGAATGCTTGTCAGCTTTCCTGATAAATGACTGCATGTATTTGCATAGATTTTACATTAACACAAAAATTAGTTTTATTTGTGGAAAACTAGTTTACATAATAATATAAAACCTAGTGTTATTGATTATGTTTCCAAGCAATGATGATTTTTTAAAGGGATTGTAGTCTTCTTATTTTTCAAAGATCTGATCAACCTATTTCTTAACTTAAACTTTCTTTTGCTTTATATAGTTTTGCACTATACGTACAAATGTTAAAATTTGAAAAATTATTTTCTAGATATATTAACCACTGCTGTTTCAGATCCATGGTGGGTAGCACTCATCTGGTAAAAAGATTCTGATTTTAAACTTTTGCCGAGGAATATTTTTAAATACATATTATCAACTACATACACCTCCAACAGTTGGCAGATTGCATCTGTGCAAATTATTTTAATTTTCATATTCATGTTATCTGAAGGATGTGTACTATATTGAGAGTGTGTACTTGAGTTCACTCCTGAGACATTATGCATTGTTTACAACCAAATTTAAAATATATCTGAGAACTATCCTTTCTATCTTCAATCTGTTTCCTTAAATGTACTTAATCAACTGATCACCCAATAATGCAGCCTGGAAAAAAAAAAAACACTCCGCTGGAGCTATTTGGGTGCTGAAAACAATTCTCCTTCTCTAAGTGGCAGGAAGTAGATATTTATTCATACTGTAATCTGGCATCTTGTTGTCTAGAGGCAACCTGCTAATTATGTGCTATCATTGTATTACCCATGTTATGGAAAATCCAAATATGTTCACTGTTGTTAGTTAGATCACAAAGCTTTTCATAAAATATACTTGATCCTCAAGAAACCTACTACACGTAATGGCAACCTAAACCAAGAGTGTCTCTGCTACTCCTTGATTCTGGGACACCCTGGGTACCAGCTGTCACAGCTCAGCTAATGATGACAAATGCCCCTCTCTATGCAGATTGCGGAGCTTGCAGGCTGCCGTGAAAGGCAACCAGATTACCTTTCTTCAGATAGTAACTTAACCTTTTAAACTCATGTCAGAATAAAATTATCAGCTGTGATAGTTTCAATATCTGTATCTTTAAAAACAAAAAATCAGAACAATATCAAATTACACTGACTTTTTAAAAAAATGTTTCCATTTTTGTATAATTTATATTGCTTTACCATTGAATCCTATAATCTTCTTAAATCAGAAAGTCTAGGAAAGATATACTTCACAACCGCACTAGAGTGTGTATTTGAACGCTGAATGTAACTCAAGTAGTGTGAATTATTGAGAAAATTATCCAGATTGTTTGGGCAAGAAAATAGGCTGGTGAAATTTTGAGGGAAAAATTTTTTTTTTTTTCATTCTCTTCAGCTGCGTGGTAAAGCCTCTGTTCTCCTGCTATGTGTATAGGCCCAGCCTGTTCCAAATAAATGGTAAATTATTTCTTTAAAATTCTATGGATTATTCCAAAATGATTTAGGGGGTAGTTGTTTACTGATGATAGTTTTCTCTGTTTTCAAACTTGAACTTTTGTTTTAAGTTGTTAATTTGTGCTGTAGAAATTTGTTATTATATTATGATCCATATACTACACAGGTTATCATATACTACACAGATTATTCAAAACATTAATGAATGCCGTTAGCCATAATGTAATACAGGGAGATAAGTTGCCTTAATTATTAAATGAGGTAATACTTTACAATTGCAACATTCTTTCTGATTTACAAAAGACTTTTATATGCATTTATTCATTTGATACTTAAAATTCTGTGAGTTGAGAGATGGGTGATAAGAAATGGGGACCAATACTTAATGAGCATTTAATTTCCTTCAATCTTCACAAGAAGTATCAGTTCACATTTACAAATAAAGAGACTGACGTTTAGAAAGGTTAAATGTCTTACCAAGGGTCACAAAAGTAATTGCAAAACTAGGTCTGTCTGACTGTGACTCCTATTGGCACTATAGTATCTAGACTGTGTATTGCAGAGCTGTATGTATATGTGTAAGTATGTATGCATGAGTGCACACATGCGTGTCCTGTCTACACCCAGAAATAATTTTAGCAACTGCTACTAGGATGTAAGTGTTACTCTGAAAAGAAACTACAGGCTTACATTTACATTAAGAGTATGATTGATGAGTTCTAAAGATTGCGTTCTTTATAGGAGGTTTTTAATTAAGTAAATATTGAGACACTTTTTATGTTATCAATTTTTATTTTATAATAATATATCGATCTATCTCATAGGGAGAAACTACTTAGGAAATATACGTATACTATTTAATAAATATCAAATTGGACTTATTCACCTACAGAACCACTTCATTGTAAAACCTAAGTTTAATGGGATATACCTCTATAAAAATGATGAGAAATAATTCTTCCACAATTACTTGAAGTATCTGTATACTCTTTTATACATACAGTTTTACTCTGTGACATTAATGAGTTATATAAGCCATAATGCTATATACATCTTAGCTCAAGACACATCGAAAACTCCCTTTTATCATGAATTTAAATACAGTCATTTCCAAGAAAGCTATCGGAACACCAACTGTTTTTATGCCTCGCTTAACTTTTCTTTGGTACAGATACTACAGTATAAGGATTTTTATCAGTGATACATCTGATTATGTTATAAATGCTTTACCTTTATGTATTTTAGTTATAGAATTATTTATAATTACTAGTCAGTACTAATGCTTAATACGTTGTAAGTATTCCACTGTATATAAAAACTATAAAGAATTTATAATGAACATTTTATTAAAATGTACCAAGCAGTTAGTGCTAGAAATTACAAACTAATTCTACCTCATAAGAAGACACTTTATGTCAGAGCAGGAGAAGACTTTAGAGGAGAATGTAATGCAAGCCTCCTCTTAACTGTCTGGATCTTCTCTTTGACATTCCTAAGGAATGCTCATCAGCCTCTCTTTCTATCCCCGTTGATGAGAAATTCATTATCTACTCAGATGGATACTTGCACGTACAGACAGTTCTAATTGTTAGAAAAGCTCTTCCTAATATTGAAACAAAAGTCTCTTTTTGACACTTTCACCTTTTGGTGCCGTCTGTATAGACTTGCCCCTTTAACAGAAATAAGTCCATTAAATTCAGAATTTAAGATACCAAATTGAGGGAATTCCCTGGCGGTCCAGTGGTTAGGACTCCGTGCTTCCAATGCAGGGGCATGGGCTCGATCCCTGGTCGGGGAACTAAGATCCTGCATGCTGAGTGGCGTGGCCAAAATAAATAAATAATTGAATAAATAAATCTTTCTATAAAAAAAACAAAAGACCTTAAAGTGATCTTGCCGGTCTTTAAAAAAAATGATACCAAATTGAATAGGTTCTGGCCTTTCAGACATCACACCTATAGCACCTCATCATTCAGGATCCATTCTTGTACATCATTTCCTTCAAGTGTGGTGCCTAGAATTCATAACTCCCAAAGTGGACTGGAGAATACAGAGTAGAAAAAGACCTCTGTTAAGTGAAACAAGGCCGTTTTTCCCTTTTTGGGGGAACCTCTGTAACCCTGTTGACAGTTGCTAAGCTGCATGTCAACAAATATCTCATCTGTTTAAACATATGTTACTGGGGTCCTAAGTACATGACTTCTTTTAATTTATCCAGCTCATTTTATCTTACTATTTTTAGCTATTTTTTCCATGGTTTCACTTACAATAAGTTATGTGTTATTGTCTTGAATATGAATTAACAAGCATAACAATTCTTTCTTAAAATTTGTCCTAGGCCACACATAGAACATCCATAGCCAAACAGAATTTAGTTACAATGAACTTACTGTTTTTGCTCAGCCTAGGTATACTAAGAGGTTGATCTACTTAATAAGTTCTGTGGATAGATTAAATCAATAGATTACATAGTCCACAGCCTTTGCATAGTTGTTTTTTTGTTTGTTTGTTTTTTTGCCAAACACTTGAAATTCTAATACTAGTTTTTCATGCCTTATCAAAATATGTATCTAATAACCCCCATTTTATATTAAGTTCATACTTTACATATTTTGACATATTTATCAATTTTGCTTTGTCAACAAAATTTTTGTCTACAGATGGAATCTGTAAGTTTCCTAAATGTATTTTACTATGAGTTGTAAAAAAATATATATCTATTAATTTTTTTGGTGAGTGTGTTATTTCTCTAAGTATAGGCACAGGTTTTTGTTTGCCAACTTTTTTTTTCCCAATTGAGGATATTTTATTAATACTTTACTTACTATTGCTGTGACATCTAGGCAACAAAACACAAAGACAGGCTGCCTCAGATTTAGCTTTCTTGCAGTTTGTGTCTTGAATGGAGAATAAGGAAGTCCAGTGCTCTTACAAAAGAAACATTCTCAAGTGCAGAGCTACCCCATCTGTTTCATCTGGTGGCTTATGCAATAAGAGGTGTTATCACATGAATCTAAATGCACAAGCAGTTGTTTTATGAACTCTTTCTGTGCTTTGAGAAGTTTATAAGTTGCCTATTCTATTGTGTGTCAGTCCCAGCTGACCCAAGTGCATTCTGCTGAGCATATATGGGGGATAATTAGAACTAATGAAGCCCAGAACACAGCTAATTCTCTAAATGATTTATTCTCATGCTCTTGTCTGATTCCAAAAAATTCTCCAAATCATAATCTATGCCACTTATTTTTTCCTAGCATTGTGTTGATACAGCTACTCTAGTTTTGTTTAATTTGATGGACATTAAAAATAAATCGGGTATTTGAAATGCTAAGAAACATGTTTCAGAGTAGAAGTTTATATTATTTGTTAGTCCCCAGCATTGAGTGGAATGCCATTTCTTGGCCGTCTTTTGTTTTGTTTATATATCAGTATATTTATGGTGCCTGTGAGTAGATAATAGGATTGAAAACATCAAGTGATAACAGCCTCTTAAAAAAATGCACCACTAGGAAATAAAACCCACAAGTAAAATAATGGAAAATCATTAATGGAAGATTCCTATGTTTGAATTAGATTTCCCAAGGAAATCAGAAGATTTTTAAAAATCCTTATGAATTGGCTTCATGTTTCAAAACTGTTTCATTAATATGGCCTCACTGTACCAGCATTGTTGAGAATGACATTTCTCTATATGCCCTCACCAGGTAGTTAGTGATTCAGTGGCCTGCAACACATTAAATCCCATCAACTTGCTTGCCTTTCCTGTTATAACTGTTTCAGTGAGTGGCACTTTTCTTGTGCAGGTTAAGATCTGGTAGCTTACTGAGGGTATACTAGAATGAGGACAGACACAGTTGCCAACACAAGAAGGCTACACCTTTATCAAAGCCTTATACTCAATATATACAATACTGAAGTCTCTTCAGGTAGGTAGTTTTTGTAGCCTATGTCCTATTCATTCTTCTGTTTTCTAGAAACGATAGAAGAATTTGTTGTTAAGAATTATTACTTTTATCTATTGATCTCAGTATTTAATATTCACCATACTCTAGAGCCCAGGTAATAAATACCATAAGGGCAAGTACCACTTGATTAGATGCACCGAGATACCTAAAATACCAACTCTATTGCCTAAGTATTGACCTAGGAACCAGTTGGAGATTCCCTGAATCTCATTACAAGATATTTAGTGCTGCCTCTTATAAATACTAGTCTTAACTGTATGCCTTGACCTTGGGCGTTACTGTTCCTCATCTCTAACCCTCTGCCTGAAAGCCAGTTAAACATGCAAGCAACATGTTTTAGAACCTTGAAGGGAAAAGTTGCAGGTCATTGTTATTGCTTGGGATTCAAGAATATCTTTTTTATTTTTAATGTTTCAAGTATTTAAAAAAGAGGGAATTCCCAGGCGGTCCAGTGGTTAGGACTCGGGGCTTTCACTGCTGTGGGCCTGGGTTCAACCCCTGGTCGGGGAACTAAGATCCCACAAGCCATGAGGTGCAGCCAAAAAAAAAAAAAAAAGAGACAATGAGTTGATAAAATTAGTTAATATTGAGTTTTTATTATGTATTAAGACTGTGCTAGGTTCTCAATCTGTGTTACTGCACCTTCATCCTCTCTACAGCACTATGCAGTGGCTATTGCTACTATCATTTCATTGCTCAGAAACTGAGCCACAGAGAAGTCAAGTAACTCCTCCAGGTTTACAGCACTAGGAGTTTTCAGAGTTGAGATTTTTCAGCCAGCCCTTCTGAATTCAGACCCTAGACCCCAGACCCTAGAAAGTCTTAGTCGTCCTTTTAAACTTATCCTAAGTTTGTTCTCTCATCAGTAAAATAGGTATAATAATATCTACATCGTAGATCTGCTGTACAGATTAAACAAATTAATACACATAACAAGCTTAGAATATTTTTAACCTTATTACCCAAGTCCAAATAGTAACTGAAGAGCTAGGGTTCAAACCCACCTCTTTTTCTCTCTAGATCCCTGAGCTTATCTAGCACAATGCTTAGGTGAATATTTGTTGAATGAATAATTAAATGAGTATCATCTGTCCTGTACTTCCCAGTGGAAGAATTTGTTAAGTTAACTGGTTCTTTTGATAGCATACAGCGGATACTCAATGGTGGCTGAATGAGTGGATGATTACTCATGCTGTATTCCCCTGTAAAATGCACTGATCACTCCCAAATGAATAGCTTCAGCCAAGACCTGTCCCCTCAACTCCAAAGCCATGCATCCAGCTGCCTCCCCACATCTTCTCACACACGCAGGCTGCATATCAAACATAACATAGCCAAACTGAGCCCCTGTTCATCAACCCCATCCACCCTTCCTGCTGTCATCTGTGCCCCAGTAAATGGCAACTCCTTTTACTCAGTTGCTTAGGCCAACAACTTAACTGCCATCCTTGACTCCTCCCTTTGCTTTTGTCTCCACACCCAGCAGGATCAGCAAATCCTTCAGAATCAGACTACCTCTCCCCAGCTTCCTACCTTCAGTCCTGCTCAAGTCACCATCATCTCTTAGGTGTGCTATTAGTTATCCGAAAGGTGTCCTGGCTTTTTTCCTTTTCCCGTTCCTGCCGTCCCCTTACATTCTTCTCTCGAAAGATCCATGAAAAATAAAAGGAAGTCAGATCATGACATCCTTAAGTTCAGAATTCCCTAATGGCTTCCCATACCAGAGTAAAGACAAAATCCTTAAAATGACCTACTAGCCCTCCAGTCAGCACCTTTCCATCCTGTTTCTCCCACTTACCTTTCTGACATCATTGCCGACTAATGTCACCATTACAGTGTCTTCACCGAGCACACTGGCAGCCACTCACACTGGGGCCACAGCATGTGCTGGCTCGTCTGTGAAGCTCGGCTCCCAGGACTGGCACGACTTTCTCCCTCAGGCCCTTCAGGTATTGAACCTAAAATGGCAACACACCCCCACCCGGCCTCTCTGTTCCTCTTCTCTGCCTTCTCTTTTCCTACCACTTACCACTGTCTAACATACGTTTTCACTTATTGATCATGATTAGTGTCTCTCTCCCCCAGTTTAAATCTAAACTCTAATGAGGACAAGGATTTCGTCTCTTCGTTGCTACCATACCCATAATCTAAAACAGTGCCTGGCTTATAATAAGTGCTCAGTAAATATCTGTTTAAATGAAGGAAGGGAGGAAGGAAAGAAGGGATGCATCGAGGGGAAAATAAAAACAGGAAAGAGGGAAGGAATCATCAGAGATAATCATTTAATTCTGCTGAATAGTATGTTTATAATAATTCTATGGGGAAAAAAGTTACCACAACCTCTTAATTCACAAACCTTATTGGCCTCTTGACATCTTTTTGGCAATTTTCTTCTCTTGACAAAAGAAATAATATCAGCTATTGAACGCTTATTCTGTGCTAGTCCCTGTGCTAAAAACTAGATGTGTGCAGCACGTGGTTGAGTAGGATTTCTCCTGTAGCCCCAGAATTGGCATCTGGGGCCCAGAGTGGAGAGCACAGAAGCATCCGGTGTCTCATCTTCTAAAGAGCTGAAAACAATTGAGACTAGGCAATGGAGCTTGCATTCTAGTGGGGAGACACCAAGTTAACAAACATGTAAGCAAGGAAACAAATCTGTAACATGTCAGGTGGTGATAAGTGCTCTGAGAGGTGGGTATTACTGTCTTATTTTTGGAGATAAGAAAAGTGAAGCTTAGAAAAGTTATTTAAGGTCCTCTGGCTGGGCCTTAGATAACATGAACATGAAACTATTCTTGTGACTTCAGCATCCATGCACGTGACTATTATGTTCTGCTCGCTACTTCCATTCATTATCCTGTTTTGGCTCTTTTCCCACTAACTGACTTTTTCACCATTAACTGGACTCCCTTCTCTCCTTCTTCTCTAACTTCCTAAATATGAGTATACTGTTTGGCCTTTTCTCCTCTCAAGGTTATACTGCCAAATATGACTACAGTTGACCCTCGGACAGGACAGGTTTGAAATGTATGGGTCCAATTATACGTGTATCTTTTTGGA
This sequence comes from Platanista minor, assembly GCA_004363435.1. Classification (NCBI taxonomy): domain Eukaryota; kingdom Metazoa; phylum Chordata; class Mammalia; order Artiodactyla; family Platanistidae; genus Platanista; species Platanista minor. The sequence goes on from RJWK010043403.1 coordinate 11,766, forward strand.
AAATACATTTATGTATGGTAAATGTATTTTCTCTTCCTTATGATTTTCTTAATAACAGTTTCTTTTCTCTTTCTTACTGTATTGTGAGAATACAACATATAATATATATAACATACAAAATGTGTGTTAATTGGCTGTTTACATTATTGGTAAGTCTTCTGGACCACAGTAGACTATTAGTTGTTAAGTTTTGGGGGAGTCCAAAGTTATACATAGATTTTTGACTGTGCCAGGTGTCGGCGTCCCTAACTTCCACGTTGTTCAAGGATCAGCTGTATACTGTTTAACTTCATCTCGCCTGATGGTTATATAGCTTGACACATCTGTGTACATGTGTCACAAATCTATACCTCCAATCATGACCTCTCTATTAATTTATCATCATCATTTTCTGTGTCCTGGTAGACATTTTCCAAATTGATGCCCCTGTCCTCCCCATTTTATTGTACCTTCTTCCTCTCAAGTTGAAGTCAAGAGCTTTTCTTGAGGATTACTAGCTCTCATTTCTTCCTTTGTTTCTGTCATTGACTTGAGTCATTGTTATAATTTCAAAGACTTGACATCCTAGTCATTATTGACTCCTCTCTTGCTCCTTCTCTGCCACCTCTGTGCTCTATCAATCACCAAGTCTTATGTATTCTACTTCTTAACCTAGTATCTTTCACATGTATTCTTGTCATGCCCACCACCATCATCCTAGTTCAAGGTCTTTATCACTTTGTTATTGGATTGTGGATCCCTGCTTCTGTCTTTCCCTTCTCTAGTCCATCATGAAGAATGCTGCTGGGTTGACTTTCTCACAGACCAATTTCTGTCATGTTACACCCCTTTTTAAAAACCTTAGATTGACTCCCAGTTTTCATGAGAGGAAGAGAGGGAGGAAGTGAGGGAGGGAAGGAAAAAAGCCTCTCTGGTATCCAAAGTACTTCACTATCTGGCCACAGCAGCATTCTGGTATTAATTTCTTGACAAGCATCCTTGCATTCTCTACTATAGATTTATTATTTCCTAAACACAGTTCTTCCATTTCTTTCTCTGCCTTTTACCTCTTACTCTTCATCTGTCAGACTTGCATTCCTTCTTTAAAATCAAATGCATCCTTTCTATGATTATCCTAATTAAAAATGGTCTTTTCCTTCTCAGTAATCTTATATCAGTTGACTTTTCTACCATTGGCATACTGTAGATGAGTGCTGTAAAAAAATAAAAAAAAATAAAAAAAAAATTGAATTTGTAATGTCTTTGGCCCCAAAAGGGATTCAGAATTCCTGGATGACAAGCAAAAAGTTACCTGTCTTTTTACCCTTACCCCAAAATGCCTAGCATAGCACTATATGCATAGATGATCAATACATACTGTCGAGTGATAAAACCTAATCTTAAGGCATAAAAAGTATAGAAGGAAGAAGATTAGGGCAGGTTTAGTGATTACAAGAAAACCTGATAACAGAAAAACGGATCATAGTAACCGTTTCATCTATAGACTGATTACAAATAAACTGGACAAACTTTCATACATTATATTTCACCCATGATTATTATATGCATATAATAATATAACATATTTGGTGAATTGGACATACAGGCTGGCTTCTATTTTCTTTCCTGATAATTATTAAAAACCAACATTTGGTAAGTAGATTGATATTGTGCACAGCCATCTCAAGCTGCCGCTGTTATCTTTGCGTCAAAAGACTATACAAAGAAATAATTCCTGGTTTTCTTTCCTGCCTTATATCGCCACAAGTGGCAGTTCTGAACCTCCTTTTATCATCAGGTAGTCGTTCCTGAAGACACTCATTCCACAACACGATTCAACGAAGTGTCTTCTTTCAGGAGAATTTAGAAAGACTTGAAATGAATATCTTCAATATTCATGAATTATGATATCTCTAGTATTAAATATATAGTAAGCAATTTTTGAAAATTATAAAATTATGATCATCAGTCTGCTGAACGCAAGGGAGAAAAATGCAGTTGTAATGCTTTCTAAACATTAGGTCAGGAATGTGGGAAACATTCCTTTAAAATTTCTTGCAGAGGGCTCAAGCAAAGAACTTAAGTCATTCAGCTATCAGGTATTTATTGAGTATCTCCTTAGCTCTCTCCTATGCCCTGGTGATACCAAAGCTAGCTCTGTGAAGGCTAGCTTTCAAGCTAGTAGGAAATTATAAACAACGGAGCACACAATTACAATTCAGAGGGCAAAGTACTAAGTGATCAGAAAAGAGGAAATTATTAGGGATCATAAAGAAGGGGCATGCAAACACAGTCCAAGAAAGCTTTCTGAATGAGAAAAGTGAAGGATGAAATTGGTCCTATCAGCAAACATTTATTGAGCATAATTTTTTTCTCTTTCTATCCTGTTCTCAAGCATTGTGCTAATTAATACAATGGATATCTAGCTCATACCTCCACTGTGAAAACGATTTGCATGAGAAGGGTAGAAAAATCATAAAAGAGTATTTGGGTACACTCAAGCTTCTGCCTTGAGTGACTGGAGTACAGAAGCCCTACCAACTGAGATACAGAAATATTGGAGCAAGAGCAGGTTTTTCAGGGAGCTTATGAGTTCATTTTTAACCATGGAACTGCCGGTTATCCAGGTGGAAAAGTCAAAAAGGCAGATTTATGTACACATGCGCGCGCACACACACACACACACACACACACACACACACACACATAAGCTTTCTCTAAAGCTTAAGAGAAAGATCTGGGATTCACCATAATTATTTTCTGTAGTTAGAGCATAATATTTTTGTAGTTAGAAGCATGAGTGCTTGAAAGTGGCCAAGAGACAGTATCGAGTGAGTACAGGCACAAGGACATTATCCTAGGGATCACCAACAGAGGAAGATGACCCAGGAGAGATAAATGAGAAGTGATGGTCAGAGAAGTAGGGAGGAAAACAAAGAGATAGGACTGTCCTAAAAGCCCAAAACAAGAGAGTTTTAATAAAAAGATAGTGGACAACAGTTCAGCTACCACGAAGAAGTCAAGTAAAATGAGAAGTTTCTTTTCTTTCCACATCAGTTTCAGCAGAATCACAGAGACAGAAGGCAGATTACAGTGGGGTTGAAGAGTAAGCAGGAGTAAGTAAGATGTAAAATATGCTTTCAAGAAAACTGGGTATATTGATAAATGAAATGTAAGAGATACGGTGGCAATTATGGAGTGATGCAGTGTAAATTTTAAGAAAGATTTGCACATATTTAGGGCTTTGAGAGAGGAGCAATAGAAGAGAGGTTAAAACTGAAAAAGAAAGAACTAATCCATGGGGGCCTATCTCCAAGACTAACAGAAGGAAATGGTATCCTTCTCTTGAGGTCACAGTTGAGAGATGGCTCAGTTTGCCTTGAAGGTAAACTTTGCACAGTTGTTAGCATTGCATTTCATTTCCCGTATTCCGTATGTAATAGTGACAATAGAGAATGAGCGTCTTGGTTTGAGACAGACTGGTAAGGTCTAGAATATATGAGGAGGAGGCTGCTGCATTGTGGAAGGTAGCTGTGGGTAGAGATAAGTTTATAGATGGTGGTTTAAACAGTAGTTGGAGTATATAAATGAGGCCTCAATTTTCTCTTGGCAGTAGAAAGCACTGGGCCTTAGGTAAGGGTTAAGGAGGAACTTGTATGTTTAAATAATCACTAAAAGGAATGGGGCTAATACACTGATCAAGAACAAGTAAAAGATTGAGGAGGAACAGTAAAGATCCACCATGATAGAAACCATAAATTTGTAATGGTGTCAATTTACGTAAAGTCAAAATGATCCCTATCACTCAGCCATCTAGATGTGGAAGAGGAGAGAAACTAAATTGCAGAATATATCTGAGATAAGGATTTGGGGAGAGGTTATGGCTGAAGGATATGGATGTGAAAGAATTTAAGGTACTTATGTGATTAGACTTATGGACTACTCATTCTAGACTGGAGGGAAAAAAGTGTAATTAGATTGATAAATTGGAAGAAAATGGAATGATGAAGAAACTGGAAATCTTGTGGGGTTTAACATATAGAAATACAGGACTCCCAGTTAGCTCAGGAAAAGGGTCTTCTTTCCATCTCCACCCGAAATCTTAGCATATGAAAATACAGCATTTCCACTAGAGAAAGAAGAAAAAACAAAACCCAAAGTTAGTAGAAGGAAAGAAATCGTAAAGATCGGAGCAGAAATAAATGAAAAAGAAATGAAGGAAACAATAGCAAAGATCAATAAAACTAAAAGCTGGTTCTTTGAGAAGATAAACAAAATTGATAAACCTTTAGCCAGACTCATCAAGAAAAAGAGGGAGAGGACTCAAATCAATAAAGTTAGAAATGAAAAAGGAGAGCTTACAATGGACACTGTAGAAATACAAAGCATCATAAGAGACTACTGCAGGCAACTCTATGCCAATAAAATGGACAACCTGGAAGAAATGGACGGATTCTTAGAAAGGTAGAATCTTCCAAGACTGAACCAGGAAGAAATAGAAAATATGAGCAGACCAATCACAAGTAATGAAATTGAAACTGTGATTAAAAATCTTCCAACAAACAAAAGTCCAGGACCCGATGGCTTCACAGGTGAATTCTATCAAACATTTAGAGAAGAGCTAACACCCATCCCTCTCAAGCTCTTCCAAAAAACTGCAGATGAAGGAACACTCCCAAACTCATTCTACGAGGCCACCATCACCCTGATACCAAAAGCAGGCAAAGATACTATAAAAAAAGAAAATTACAGACCAATATCACTGATGAATATAGATGCAAAAATCCTCAACAAAATACCAGCGAACAGAATCCAACAACACATTAAAAAGATCATACACCATGATCAAGTGGGATTTATCCCAGGGGTGCAAGGATTATTCAGAATACGCAAATCAATCAATGTGATACACCACATTAACAAACTAAGGAATAAAACCATATGATCATCTCAATAGATGCAGAAAAAGCCTGTGACAAAATTCAACACCCATTTATGATAAAAACTCTCCAGAAAGTGGGCATAGAGGGAACGTACCTCAACATAATATAGGCCATATATGGCAAACCCACAGCAAACATCATTCTCCATGGTGAAAAACTGAAAGCATTTCCTCTAAGATCAGGAACAAGGCAAGGATGTCCACTCTCGCTGCTATTATTCAGCATAGTTTTGGAAGTCCTAGCCACGGCAATCAGAGAAGAAAAAGAAATAACAGGAATACAAATTGGAAAAGAAGAAGTAAAACTATCACTGTTTGCAGATGACATGATACTATACATAGAGAATCCTAAAGATGCCACCAGAAAACTACTAGAGCTAATCAATGAATTTGGTAAAGTTGCAGGATACAAAATTAATGCACAGAAATCTCTTGTATTCCTATACACTAGCAATGAAAGATCAGAAAGAGAAATTAAGGAAACAATCCCATTCACCACTGCAACGAAAGGAATAAAATACCAAGGAATAAACCTACCTAAGGAGGTAAAAGACCTGTACTCAGAAAACTATAAGACACTGATGAAAGAAATCAAAGATGACACAAACAGATGTCATGTTCTTGGATTGGAAGAATCAATATTGTGAAAATGACTCTGTTACCAAAGCAATGTACAGTTTCAGTGCAATCCCTAACAAATTACCAGTGGCATTTTTTTATGGAACTAGAACAAAAAATCTTAAAATTTGTATGGAGACACGAAAGACCCTGAATAGCTAAAGCAACCTTTAGGGGAAAAAACGGAGCTGGAGAAATCAGACTCCCTGACTTCAGACTATGCTACAAAGCTACAGTAATCAGGACAATATGGTTCTGGCACAAAAACAGAAATATGGATCAAAGAACAGGATAGAAATCCCAGAGATCAACCCACACACCTACAGTCAACTGATCTATGACAAAGGAGGCAAGGGTATACCATGGAGAAAAGACAGTCTCTTCAATAAATGGTGCTGGGAAAACTGGACAGCTACATGTAAAAGAATGAAATTAGAACACTCCCTACCACCATACACAAAAATAAACTCAAAACAGATTAAAGACCTAAAGGTAAGACCAGACACTATAAAACTCTCAGAGGAAAACGTAGGAAGAACACTCTTTGACCTAAATCACAGCAAGATCTTTTTTGACCCACCTCCTAGAGTAATGGAAATAAAAACAAAAATAAACAAATGGGACCTAATGAAATTTAAAACCTATTGCACAGCAAAGGAAACTATAAACAAGACAAGAAGACAACCCTCAGAATGGGAGGAAATATTTGCAAACGAATCAACAGACAAAGGATTAATCTCCAAAATATATAAACAGCTCATGCAGCTCAATATCACAAAAACAAACAACCTAATCAAAAAATGGGCCAAAAACCTAAACAGACATTTCTCCAAAGAAGACATACAGATGGCCAAGAAGCACATGAAAAGCTGCTCAGCATCACTAATTATTAGGGAAATGCAAATCAAAACTACAATAAGGTATCACCTCATACCAGTTAGAATGGGCATCATCAGAAATTCTACAAACAACAAGTGCTGGAAAGGGTGTGGAGAAAAGGGAACCCTCTTGCAGTGTTGGTGGGAATGTAAATTGATACAGCCACTATGGAGAACAGTATAGAGGTTCCTTAAAAGTCTAAAAATAGAATTACCATAGGACCCAGCAATCCCACTACTGGGCATATACCCAGAGAAAACCATAGTTCAAAAAGACACATGCACCCCAGTGTTTATTGCACCACTATTTACAATAGCCAGGTCATGGAAACAACCTAAAGGCCCATCGACAGACAAATGGATAAAGAAGATGTGGTACATATATACAATGGAATATTACTCAGCCATAAAACGGAACGAAATTGGGTCATTTGTAGAGATGTGGATAGACCTAGAGACTGTCATACAGAGTGAAGTAAGTCAGAAAGAGAAAAACAGATATCATATATTAACGCATATATGTGGAATCTAGAAAAATGGCACAGATGAACCAGTTTGCAAGGCAGAAATAGAGACACAGATGTAG
>RJWK010043404.1:0-18768 GCA_004363435.1 Platanista minor
GTACCGCAAAAAAAAAAAAAGAAATGAGCATGCCAGCTCCTGGCAGAGATGTGTCACTCCATCATCAGGAAGGCCAGAGAAGGGGGCTGGGGTCCCAGCACCCCACTTCCTGCCACCTCTCGGCCCTTCTAGTGCATACGTTTTTATCCATCGATACAAATAGCCAAGAACCTCCCATTTGTGTAACATGCCATCTCCTTCCACAGCTAAAGAACTCTTGGGGTAGTAGAATATGGATGACTTTCCATTTTTTTCCCATGTATTCAGACGTGACAGAGCACTCCAAAATTTCCAGAGGATATGGATTCGGGGGGTTGGAGGAGGGTGGGATGTAGGCTCATCCAGTTTGACTTAGTCCATACTTGGGGCACCACTGCAGTATTTCCTGAGGTCTATACAAGCTGGGAAAGACACTTTTCTGTAATGTCCATGGCCCTCATTCCTCAGAGAGTCTGCCTTGTACAGTATGTCTAACAACTTAGTTTCTGAGTGGATGGCTCCCCAAGTTAGATGACTCTCCATATTGGAAAGACCTGCGTTTGGAGTCGGAAGTCCTGGCTGGGCTTCTGGGCTTTATGACATCGGGCAAGTCGGTTCATTCTCAGCCAGAGTTTTCCCACTGGTCTTCCGGAGAGAGATGAGGGTTGAAAACACCCTCACGAGAGGCTGGCCTGTGACGGCCGGTGGTGACGATAGGAGTGAGGACGCCATACAGCTATACACGCTGCACACGCAAGCATCAGTCTCATCACTTATCAGAATGTATCGCAGGAGAGTTGAGATGTTCCCCCTGAGTCAGAAAGGAGAGGGGTGAGGGCAGATGGCAGCTCCCCACGACAGGCTTCTCTGCAAAGGAAAGTCCAACAGAGCATTATGGGCGGCCGATCACTTGGAAGAAGCACCGCTTGTTGTGTGGCCAAGAGATTCAAGGTTTCGATCAGAAGAAGTGTTTCAAGTATGAAGTATCCAGGGAATCACTGTAACCTTCAGTGAGTGACACTTGATGGAAAAAAAAAGAAGAATACAGAATTAACCCAAGCAGTGCATGTCTCCACGGCATAGCCAGCTGTCCCTGGGGAACTCTCGACTTTGAGCTTGAAATGTTTCTCTTTTTTTAACCTAAACGAAATGGAGGAGCTCGCCAGCAGCACAGGATGACGGGAAAGCTCACCCCAGGGCCCTGGCCCCTCCCACCCATCCCACCCAGCTTCCTACCTGCTCCTTCCTCAGCTGAGAACCCTGCCAGCCTGACCAGGCCCATGGAAGGTTCTGTATTGCCCACCAGCAGCCAGCAAGATCCAGAGCCTCACATGGACACACACCCCACACAGCGCTTCACATCCAAGGACCGAGGTCCCTGGGTGCAGCCCAAAGCCACTCAGCGAGGAGAGGGGCTCAAGGTTCAAATCTGCCCCTCCCTGCCCCCTCCCTACTACTCTTAAGGGTATGTGAAGAATTAGCAATATTTCTGTTGTGGAGTAATGTTTCTAAGGTTGTATTCAGTGGGCTGCTCTTTTCCAGAAAAATGTTTCAATTTTATGTTTTCTTTTCAGTGATAATATAAATGTAAAAAATGATTCTACTTTCACAAATTCACAGTTGAAGGATAGATTCATATAATAAGACTAACTCAGTGTTTTACAAATGAGAGAATCCTTGATTTTTCCTCCTTTAAGTGGGATCTGAGCATTACTCAAATTTGGACGGATAAAAAATAAGTGTCAGGATATAATCCATAATCCAGTGGTTCTCAAGGTGTGTTTTCCCAACCAGAAGCATCAGCATCCCCTGGGAGCTTGTTAGAAATGCAAACTCTTGGACCTCACCTCAGAGGTGAGTTTTCTGAATCAGAAACTGAAATCTGGGTTTTAACAAGCCCTCCAGGAGATTCTACCCCTAAGGAAAGCCTGAGAAAATGATGAATATTCAAACTATTATGCTAGAAACTGGAATTCAAGCAGATCTTGCAGCATTTAACTGAACCAAGGGCATTTCTGCACGTATTTTCACCTGCTGCCTATTTCAGTTTGGAACGGGTCCCTTTTGACCAATCACATAACACACAGCTCCTGATGCTGCTCTATGGTGGAGAGCTCACATCATTCACTGCGCACTTAATCCTCCCAACAAACTTTGAGATTAAAAAAAACAACAACTTGGGCTTCCCTGGTGGCGCAGTGGTTGAGAGTCCACCTGCCGATGCAGGGGGCGCGGGTTCATGCCCCGGTCCGGGAAGATCCCACATGCCGCGGAGCGGCTGGGCCCTTGAGCCATGGCCGCTGTGCCTGCGCGTCCGGAAGCTGTGCTCACAGCAGTGAGAGGCCCGTGTACCACAAAAAAAAAAAACAACTTATTAACTGCATTTCACAGATGAGAAAAACTAGGGCCCAGAGAGGTTAAGCAACTTGCCCAAAGTCACACAGCTGATCAGGACAAAGTTAGAGATGGCAACCATATTGCCTGATCCCTACTCTCACAAGTCATCAACTCTACAGGAAAGAATCATTCGGAGATGGTTTCTAGAATAGAAGAGACACCTATCCTGCAAGGGACTTCAGAGGCAATCAAGTCCAACCCTGAAGGCCCAGAGGGGAGGGCAACACCCAGTGTCCCCAAGCAGAGCCAGGACAAACCCTGATGCCTGCGACTTCTCGGCTGGCATCCTCCTCCCGAACCATAGCCCACTTTGCACTCAGAAAGGCAATTAGCCCTGGACAGCAAGGGAGGGGAGGGCTCTGAGGCCAGGAGTCTGTAGGCACTTCCAAAGCTTCCATGGTTCCCAAAATGTAAGAACTAGAGGCCCGACCTAACGTGAACAAGAGAATTTCTGAATGCCAATGAATAATGGGCCAAATAGCTATCTTCTCTGGAGAAGAACGTTTTATCAGCAGTAGGTCTAGTTGTCATAATTCAGCCTTTTCTGAGGAGGTCATGACTCTTCCCGTCACCCTCTAGCCTGCTTCCGGTTCCGTCCCACCTGGATGCGGAGCTGTCCCAATGTAACCCTCCTTTTTCTCTTTTTTCTTCCCTGTCACTCTGTCACTTTTGTTTTCAGGACTACTACCCCTACCCCACTCCTGTACCCCACCGCAGTCTCTGAAAGTCTTCTGCTCTACGAAGGGTGAGTTTCCTTTTTTTTTTTTTTTTTTTTCATTCTGGAAGGTTCTAACACAATTGGCTCTCACCTTTATCCCTGAGCTCCAGGACGGAATTTCGAGCTCTGACCATTTTCCTGGCCATGCCCATTTTTTCTTTAAAAATGTACCTCTAGATGCCTTTACTTGTGTCCACCTCTGCATCCTGAACCTGAATGACTGTTTCTTCTTGTGTGACCATGATGTAGGGTTTTTTTTAATAGTTGATTTACAATGCTGTTCCAATTTCTGCTGTACAGCAAAGTGACTCAGTTATACACATATTTACATTCTCTTTTTAATATTCTTTTCCATTATGGTTTATCACAGGAGATTGAGTATAGTTCTCTGTGCTTTACAGTAGGACCTTGTTGGTTATCCATTCTATATGTAATAGTTTGCATCTACCAACCCCAAATTCCCAGTCCATCCCTCTCCCTCCCCCCGCCCCTTAGCAACCACAAGTCTGATCTCTATGCCCATGAGTCTGTTTCCATTTCATAGATAGATTCATTTGTGTCGTATTTTAGATTCCACATATAAGTGATATCATATGGTATTTGTCTTTCTCTTTCTGACTTACTTCACTTAGTATGATCATCTCTAGGTCCATCCACGTTGCTGCAAATGACATTATTTCATTCTTTCTTATGGCTGAGTAGTGTTCTATCACAATGTAGGTTTTCATCAGAGATTTCTTTTTCCCCAAACACTTGGGTCTCAGCATCTGGCCCTTCTGGTCCTGCTACCATGTCATCTTAACAACATGCCTGCATTTTGCACCTTCACTACACAAGACACCCGCCACCTGGCATCATCCCTGCCCCTCAAGAAGGCTTACAAAGCCCCCCGTGAAGACAGGACATATATTCACCCAACAACAAACTCAGGAACACGGTGAGCTCCCTGAGTAGCTTAGGTAACACCCCTGCTGAGTGAGCCACAGGCCTGGGTTTAGAAAGCACAGAATTATGACAAGGGGGCTGTGGGTACAGAGGTCAATCAAGCACTGTCTGAAAACTCAACAAGTACAATGAACTGTTTTTTGATAACATGTAAGGATTAGGATTGTTGGGATTGACGAAGACCACCTTCCTTGAAAGAGGTAGGAATTTACAACACCTTTTTGACAATCGACAAATGCCAAGATCCTGTGGGTCTTCAAGATGTGTTGAATCACAAGGACCTTCATTTTCCAAAGAGCTGGGAGACCCTGGTTTGGGCAGTAGGTGTGTTGGGAGGTTGAGGTCTGAGCAGGGTGTGGACAGGCTCTCCAGGGGAAGGGACTTCTTGGCTTTTGTTTTAACCCCATCCCCCCAACCCACCATGCATCTACTTGCTCGCATCTGAAGAGCAGAAAGCACATTTTTGGGGGGCAGCCATTCGCCTGGGCAAGCTTGGCCTCTCAGGACATGGCTCCCCAGGACATCCTCCAACACCTCCAGGCCTTGCTCGCTCCCCACCCGGCCAGGCAAGACGGGTCGATGGAAAATGCAGCCCCTGGAGCCAGAAGCCTCCCCTGGGGACGCAAGCAGAGATGGCGGGTGTCCTACACTTGGGTGCAGAGCACCAACCGTGGGTTCTGTCCCCGTCCTGTCAAGCGCCCTTTCCCACTGAAGAACACTGATTTGCTCTTTGGAGCTTCCGTAGTGTTTTGGGGTGGGAGGCGGAGAAAGGAAGTGGAATCACCTCAAATGCCCAAGCACGTGAATTGTATAAATAAAGAGCCGATAGCCAACTTCCAAGGTAGGGAAAAAGAGCTGAGGGGCCAACCCCACACACACCCCCAAATAGAAATATTCGTTTTGAATATTCAGACCTGGAGGTTCACCCTCAAATGTCCTAAGGAGGCCAGGCTAGGATGGAAAGCCGCCCCTAGCTACTCCAGTCCCCTTATTCCTGACGCCTGTCCTGTTCCTGCACCAACTCACAGAACCTGATCCTGAATTGGCCCCTAAAGCCAGGCCCCCTCCCCAGGCTCAGGCTCACGTGACATCAGCGCCCACCTGTCCTGCCGCCCAGCCTCCCACTCGACATCCCCCAGCCAGTCACTCCCCTGCTTTGCATCCTTACTCCCCTCGCTCCCGGGTGCGTCCAGGCCCCGGGGAGCAATGTGCTGAGCCCTCCGGGCCATGGTCCCCCTGCCATCTCCAGCCCCTCCCTCCACACGCCTGCCATGTCCAGCTCGCACAGTTTCCCAAACGTGCCAGGGCTGCTGCGTTCACACTCTTCCTGTTCCAGGAATTCCCTTCCTCCTCGTGCCCCTGGAGACTCCATCAGTCATGCCCTAACCCTTATGGAGCCCACCCTGGAGAGGGCTGGGGCCAGTGGCGTTCACAGGACAGAGGCGCTGGGCTCTCACGGAGCCCAGTGTTCGGGAGAAACTCAACAGTTACCGCGTGGCTATTTAACTGCAATTAGTGTGAGTGCAACACGGGAAGAGAATGCCCCGTGCTACAAGATGACCGGTGGGGCCGGGGCCCTGGGGAGAACGGAGCAGGAGATGTCACCTACAGGGGAGATAGGGGCCACCCTTTTGGAATGAGAGGCGAACGTTCTGATCAGGATGCCTAACGAGCTCCCATCTCTCACCTGGATGGCCACGAGCTGGTCATCTGGGCCATCCAGGTGAGAGAAGATGAAGGCTTGGTCCTGCGGGAGATACTGGAGGCTGAGCCAGAGGCACAGGACTCAGGTCGTGGGAGAGGAAGCCAGTGGGTATTAGCCAGCATCTCTCAAGAAACCAGACTTAGAATATATTTATACGGATTTGGCTCCAGTAGTTACAGAGGCTGAGAAGTCCCTGGACCTGCAGTCAGCGAGCTGGAGACCCAGGGGAGCTGACAGTGAAGTTTCGGTCAGAGTCTGAAGATCGATGTCCCCGCTCGAATGGTCCCGCAGAGAGAGCAAATGCTCCCTCCCTCCATCTTTTGTTCTATTTGGACCCTCAAAGGATGGGCTGAGGCACACCCACCCTGGGGAGGGCAACCTGCTTTACTCAATCTACCGATTAAATGCTCAGCCCATCCAGAAAAACCCTCACTTACACGCCCAGAACAAGGTTTAACCAGAATCCAAAGCACCCTGTAACCCAGTTGCACATACATTAGCTATCGTAGGGAGTTATGACTCCAAGAAACAGGGTCCGCGTCCCCAGGGTAGGAGCGAGGGCAGGGGAGGGGAGGGAGGCCATGCATGTGGTCTGGACCCACTGAGTCTGGGGGCCTGGGACACACCCGCGTGGAGATGTAAGTCACCCACATGGATGTAGAGCTCAGATGGGAAGAAGCAGCTGGGTTAAAGCTGGGGCAGCGCAGGCACCTGGGGCCCCAGGCGATCACGAACTTGCCGAAGGCAAAAGGGGCCGGAGCGAGAGGCACATTCAGGACTGAGCCCTGAGGAACCCACCTCCCCGGGGGCCCTGCCACTCCACCTACACCGGACCCTCATTCAGCTGCTCGCTCACCCTACAATACAGTTCTGCGCCATGGCAGAGGTGCATTCATTTTAGATGTTTCTGATGTTCTTTTTTAAATCTCCTCTGCTAGTTTCCTGAATAAAAGTATGGATGCATGAATGCTTCCTGCTCCCTGAGCTTTGCCGCTGCGGGTGCACAAACAGCCCATCGCTGCTGGGAGCCCTCCTGCCCCGGCTCGTCAGCTCAGCCAGACGAGGGGTGCCCCGCCTCCCCTGACAGAGGATTCTCTCCCGGGAGAATGCAAGATGATCTCATCACTGTTCCAGGGGCTTTTCCCGGGAACTACTCTACGGACAGACTCCCAGGACGTCCCTGGGTAGAGGCGTGGAGGGGCTCGCTGTAGGCCACGTGGAAATCCTCCTCTCTAGGTACCTGTCCCTCCCCACCTCCCCAGACTTGGTTTCAGGCAAAGCAAACCACTCCTTTTGCAAGATGTACCTGTAAGGCAGCGTCGTACACGGCTTAGAACAAATCCAGCAGCAGGACGATCGGGTGTTCACTGCAGGCTCAGCCAGAGTCGCCCTGAGCTTCCGTAGTGATGCTCCCCGGAACATTCTGGGAACAGCTGTTCTGGAAGTTACCTTCAGGGCTGGGCTTATGAGACAAGCCTGCTGCAGCCACGCTGCATGCATGCACACACACACACACGCACACACGCACACATGCTCACACACACACTCATACACACACAGTCTCACAAGTTCACATTCATGCTCCCATACATGCTCCCAGGTGTGCACACACATCACCATTCTTCCTAGTGGCACCTACACTTCTAGCTCATTCCCTTTAGCTTAAAGCATGTCTGCAGGAGACTAGGGCCCTGCACGTGGGCAGGTGGGGATGGAGGGCGCTTCCAGGGCACAGTCATCAGGAGACAGTTAGATGGTCCTTCGGAAGCAGCTGTGGGCAGGTGAGCTGGGCAGCTTCGTGACTGTGGGTTAACCCATCAAATGAAAGCACTGGGTGTGTTGCTTTGGGGCCCTGACAGCCCCTCCACTGTCACCTGCCCTGGCCCTGTATACGGACACAGGAGCCCAGTACAACCTTCTGCCCCAACCTTGTCCACAGAGACACACGGCCGGCAGACTCGAGGCAGAAGAAAGGGCTTTCGTGCCACCAGTTGCAGAAAGAACAATGATTTCACTCTTTGTGAGGGTTCCCTGTGCAAAAAAGATGTGTGTGTCCCATTCCTGAGAGTGTTTTAAAATTCAAAGAAGTTAATATTTTTAAATGAAAATAGTCATCATCTTACAGGGGTGGATTGGGAGTTTTTCCATTTATTTCTTTAATGTGGCCATGGTTTCACACTTTTAAAATACTTTTAACAAAAGGGGAAATGTCAGTCCATTTCCTCTGACCTTGCAAGTGGGCCCTGTCTCTACAGCAGGGGCTGGAGCTCCAATTCCTGCATCTGCTGACACATTGTCACCAAGCATCCCAGGAGACCGACTTCAAGGGGCAGGGGTATCTGGCCCTCGTGTCACCCCATGGGTCACCACGCCCTGCTTTTCATGAAAACAAAACTTCCAACATGATCACTAGCATCCAGAGATTTGCATTTCCTGGTTGCTCATCCACAGGCAACACCCGTGCCCACAGAAATCTCGTTCGCGGTCACTACCGTGCAAGCAAAGGAGAAGTGGGCACTCTGCCCACTGGGGTGGTTACTGCTTTCCTGGAAAGTTTGATCCATACGCCCTTCTGTTTAAGTCACCCCATAGTATTAGTAAGCAATGTTTATTCAGAGCTACGTGAGGTGTGTGAGCTGAGTCCAGTGAATGTCACGGAACACATCTTCCTCCTGCGATGAAACCGTCCATCTTCCCCGAGTTAGGGTTCCCCGATGGGAACTATTTTTTTCTCATCAGCACCCAGAGGTTTTCCTCTTACTATCCTACTGGACTGTCCCTCGGTGAATGACACAGACTCAGAATCCAGTTACATCTTTTGTTTCCTTCCAACGTTTGGAATAAGCCACTTCCTTCCCCAGGGCCTCTGGTCCCTCTCAGGTCGACTGGAGACTAACCAGTTTTCTAACCAGAATACCCTCTCTCCCCTGGGTTCTCCAGAGCTGCTTTTTTGGACATCTACCAAAAAAAAAAAAAAAAAATCCTGCTGAGATGAACTTTTTACCCCTTGGCAGGAGCCTGTAGTGCTTCAGCGAACTTTCGACGTAAACAGGGTTCCTTGATCTAAATCTTCCTATACACGGTAGCAGAGCAGTGATCAAACGGGAGTCTGACAAGCAAGGTTGCATTTTTGGATCCACTGAGGTGCAGTGGCTGGACCCAAGTATTCGCCTCCATTCTTGGTTTAAAAAAACAACACAGAGTAAAAAATACCTGTGATCATCCACCTGGCTTTGCTGGAAGGTCCTCCCATGTGGATGAGGGTTTGACTGTTTTACTTTCATGTGTCGAAAGGGAAGTGAACTGATCCCGAGACAGCTTAACCCATGGAAACACCACTCCCAGGAAGGTTATGGGGAGAAATAAACACACACGAGGGGACGGGAGCTGGGTAAGCATAATGCAGGCAATGGGACCGCTAACACGACCGTGGTGATGCCTCTCTAACTAGGGGGTGACTCCAGCACTGACATCCAAAGACAATAACAGGTTGAAGGAACAAGGGTCACTTGTCCTGGACGTGTTCCTATCCCATCATCAGCTCTCTGTGCAGTTTCTTGATTTCTTCAAGTCTGACTTCAGGACTTTCTTGAGAAAGCTTCTCAGCTTTCCCCTGTTTTTCCTCCACTACCTGCCACCTGACCTGCAAAATGCTCTGCAGAGGTCCTCCAAGACACACGCTGCAAATTTCTTAAGGAAGTTACACTTACCCAGCTTAAGAATACTTCTTCCAGAAGATGGGGTACATATATACAGTGGAATATTACTCAGCTATGAAAAAGAATGAAATAATGCCGTTTGCAGCAACACGGATGGACCTAGAGATGATCATACTGAGTGAAGTCAGCCAGAAAGAGAAAGACAAGTACCATATGATATCACTTATATTTGGAATCTAAAAAAATGATACCAATTAACTTATTTACAAAACAGAAACAGACTCACAGACAAAGAAAACAAACTTATGGTTACCAAAGGGGAAAGGGGGAAAGGGATAAATTAGGAGTTTGGGATTAACATATACACACTACCATATATTTATAAAATAGATAACCAACAAAAACCTGCTGTATAGCACAGGGAACTATATTCAATATCCTGTGATGAACCATAATGGAAAAGAATTTGAAAAAGAAAACATATGTATAGATGTATAACTGAATCCCTTTGCTGTGCACCTACAACTAACACAACAATGTAAATCAACCATACTTCAATTAAAAAAAAATACTCTTTCCACAAAGGTGAGTCGGTAGAAAAAATACTGTGTCAGGACCTGAAGCCAACAGTCCAAGGGCAGGGGTGGCAGACTTTCTCTTTAAGGACCAGCTAGTAAATATTTTTGGCTTTTAGGGCCATTTGGTCTTTTTGCAGCTACTGAGATCTGCCATCAGGGTATGCAGAAACAGCACCAATCCCATGTAAGTGAATGGACATGAATATGTTCCAGTAGAACTTTACTGATGGACAATGCTAACATTGAAATTTCATGTAATTTCCATGTGTCACAAAAAACTGTTGTTCTTTTGATTTTTTTCCTAACCATTTAAATATGTAAAAACCTTTGTTAGCTTATGGGCCATACAAAAACAGGGGGTGGGCTGATTTTGGCCTGTGGGCCAATGTATGCTGACCACTGGTCTACAGCACTTCTATCAGTAACAAAAACATTATGCTCATGTACATTACATTGTGTATGTTATAAAACACACTCAAAAAATCAACAAGGTGAAAGTGAAAAACTTATAAATTGACATTCTGGAATTTTCTTCCTGAATTCCTCCATCGGATTGTTTTACAGAGTCCTGGAAGTGCGTGCATCCACTTTGGAGATATCTGATGTGGCAAATGAGAAATTAGCCCACTGTTTCCAGAGACCAAGGAATGATGGGGCATTCAACGTCTCAGTCTGAGATATTTTGGTAAAATGAAGACATGCTGGCTTATAATCACAAAGCCTAGATGTAAGAAGTGAAAAAGAATTCAGTATTTCAAAATCTGAGAAGGGCCGAGCTAGAATCATGCAGCCTCAAATAGGCAGAAGCACTTCAGTTTGCTCAGGACCAGTTAATCTTGTTCTACGGGAACAATGGGTCTATCAGTTTATCTCGACTGGAGAAGAATGATGTGGCTGCCCTCCACCCACCTCCTCCCTTGCTTTGTGAAGGATTGAAACCATCCCATCTTCTTTTTCAAAGTCTGATAATGAATCTAAGGGGTCAGCTTAGGCTTGGAATAAGCCATTATTGGATGTCCATAGAGACAGTCTATCTATGTGGGATACATCCGTATTTATCTTCCGTAGCCCATGGGTCCCAGCCCAAATCTGGATCAACCAACAATCTGAACCCCTCAATGATCTCAGGTTTAAATCTGTCCCCCAGAACTAGATGTTGACTCAAGAATGGTCTAAACAGCCCTTCCCCAGTGCCCCACACCCAAGGGGAAAGCAGTGTCAGGACTGCTGTTAGGAATGAAGCAGGTGCAATAGTCATCACTGCTCCTAAGGGTCTCCAGTACCTGTGCAATTGACATCAGGAAATCTGCAAGATTCTGAACACTCCAAAAAGCTGGCTAGGGTGTTAAGAATTTCTGAGGACTGTGGACATTGCTCCCAAGTGCAAGGTGACCATGTGGCCTGGGCTCTCCACCTAAGTGTCCACTGCAAATATTCCATCTCCTTAGCTTTTACATACCTGTTCTCCCAGATCAGGAAGACAGGCCTTGGTCAGATCATGTGTCCTGATTTGAGGGTGAGAAAATATGGTCATCATCCCTCAGGAGATGGACTTTAAACATTTCTACAAACTGTGGCAAATGTATGCTCAATTCACTGGCCGCTAAATGCACTATTCTACCTCTTTCTCTCATTTTATGAAGATGTTGAGAGGCCTCGTTGGTCATGTCTGAGAATTTCTGAAGCATCCAAAGTCATGGCCATGACATAGCTCATGGGCCATTAGAAAAATCTATGGAAAGTCTAAGTGAACCAATATACCTTTGGCCTCTAAAGGCTTCTGATGAAAATCCTTCCTGGAATTATCTATGTGTTCTAAGAGATGAAAATCAGGACAGCAAAGGGGAATGGCGAGTGACCACCCTGCATGGGGGAAAGCCCAGATGCACCCTGCCCCCCAACGCCGTTTGTGTGTGTGAGTGTGTGCGTGTGAGTAGGTGTGCGTGTGAGAGTGAGTGTGTGAGCACATGTGTGTGCTTGTGTTGTGTGTGTAAGTGTGAGTCTGTGTGTGTGTGTGTGAGTGTGTGTGTTGTTTGAGTATGTGTGTCAGTATGAGTGTGGTGTGTGTGTATGAGTGTGTGAGAGAGTGTGTGTGTGTGTGTGAGCGTGTGTGTGTGTGTGGCGTTCCTCCCCACCAACCCCCTCCATCCTCGGCAGCACGGGAGCACCAGCAGTTACCTCCGCCCATTTAGGACGGATGCCTCCTGGCTGATCAGCCCGGAAGAAAATCATGGGCCTCCTGAACCTCCATTGCCAGCTCAAGGAAGACCAAGATGCAGATCGACTCCCAAATAAATTCCTCTCTGTTGTCCTGTGATATGCTTATTGCCCATAATTAGAAAATTATAATAATTACGGACAGGGCTTCCCTGGTGGCGCAGTGGTTGAGAGTCCGCTTGCCGATGCAAGGGATACGGATTCGTGTCCCGGTCCGGGAAGATCCCACATGCCGCGGAGCGGCTGAGCCCGTGAGCCATGGCCGCTGAGCCTGCGCGTCCACAGCCTGTGCTCCGCAACGGGAGAGGCCACGGCAGTGAGAGGCCTGCGTACCGCAAAAAATAATAATAATAATAATAATTACGGACAAAGACACAAAATCTTAAGCAGCAATCTTTTACCCATGAATTGCAAGCCCTTTCCTAAATGTTAATTAAAGGCCACACCAGCCACCTGAACTAAGGCCATGTTATCCCACTTTAGGGATGGGGAAAACTGAGGTGCAGGGTGGCGCATTTTTTATGCTGCCTTGTAAGACAAAATTGTACATTTCAATCCATTTAAATTAAATTTTCCAAATAAATGGCTTAGCCTTACCGTGGAACAGCAGGTAGCTGTTAAAAATTCACGTTTTCAGAGAGAGGAGGGAAAATGCTGATGATGGAATTTTACATGAAAATAAGAGGATGGATGTATGCTGTATTTGTAGGATGGTCTCCTTCATGAGTGAAGGGGTAAGTGCCTGTTTATGTGTCTGTGTGTCTGTCTGTCAATCAAGACTGAACCATAAAGTTAATAAAGGTTAGTTATCAGTTTCTGGTGGAATTCAAAATGATTTTTTGCTTTATCCTGAAACTTTTCTCTCACTTCTAGATTTCCTACAGTAAACATTTCATCTTTTATAATAAGGAAAAAAAATGTTATTCTTAAGACATTTTTAATTTCTAAAAAGTAAGGTTTTTTTAATGTTAAGAGCATATTTTATTTAACCCGATACATTCAAATATTATTTTCAACATGTAATCAGTAAAAAATTACTGAGATTTCTTTTCATAATAAGACTTTAAAATCTAGTGAGTATTTTCCACTTACAGCACATTTCAATTCAGATTAACAACATTTCACATGCTAAAGAGCTACATGTGACTACTGGCTACTGTACTAGCACTAATGGTGAATACTCTTGCTACCATGGTCATAAACTCATTTTAAGCAGCTGTAAAAAGCAAATATAGAGATAAGAATAATTTCATAGGAGAATTATAATATAATAAATTATTACCACATAATAGTAGGTCTTGGCCAAACACATATTTACTTAAAAGTTATATATACTTCAAAATACATATTCTAAAACATTTCTTCTGCTTATCCTTGGGGGTAGGAAATAATCCATTTGATAGGTGGATATAGAATAAGAACCTATAAATCACATTAAAAATTAAGTTTTTTAAAGGCTTTCCTCTTCCCTGTTGCTCCTTAACTCTTTTTTTTTTTTTGCTGTAAGCGGGCCTCTCACTGTTGTGGCCTCTCCCGTTGCGGAGCACAGGCTCCGGACGCGCAGGCTCAGCGGCCATGGCTCACGGGCCCAACCGCTCCGCGCCATGTGGGATCGGGTCCCGGACTGGGGCACGAACCCGTGTCCCCTGCATCGGCAGGCGGACTCTCAACCACGGCGCCACCAGGGAAGCCCGGCTCCTTAACTCTTTAAATACACTTAAGGCATTTCTTTTTCGACCCTCTCCACACAGTAACACAGATGTCCAGCTCCTTCCCCCTGTGGTAAATTAATAAGCATGACCCCAGGGTGGGCCTCCTGCTGGAGTTGCCACATGGCTAGGATTCACCTCGAGAGGCTGGAAGTGGCCACAGAGGATGGAAATGAGGCCAGGGGCCAAACTCGGGTCTCGGATCAGGCAGGGAGGAACTCAGGAGTCCCAGGTCCCTGCACAGCTTGTCTGGAGTGACCTTAGCCGAGGCTGCTTTCCTGGAAACGGAAGCCTGCCCCCGCCTCCCCCTAAGCCCACCCAGCTGTCCAGTGGTCGGGGAGAGAGAAAAGTGCAGCCGACATCAAAGACATAGCAATTGCCTGGCGAAACCCTCCCTTGCCAGTCTGGAGGTGTCACTTCCTGCTGTAGGGCAGCTGCTGCCTCTTCCGGTCCCTCAACTGAAGGGTAAAATGTTCACACCACCTTGTAAATATCACCCTCTGCCCTTAATATCCTCGCCCTAAACAAAACAGCAACGGGGCAAACCTGAAGCCCCTGGGAGAGGCAGGGTGGAAGGGCTCGTGCCCACCAACAAAATCCACCCGCCACACCCCAGAAGGAGAGCAGGTGCTCTGTTACCACTTTTGGATCCGCCCCCAGGTGTGGCTGCACGTCACCGGGCACAGGCTGGCTCTCTCTGCAGCCACCGTGGGAATTCCGGCTCCACTGGGCTGGAAACACGGATGCGGTGCGCAGGGGGCAAAGCTGCAGCCCGACTTGTCTGTGGCTTGGGACTCTGTAGAGCTGTGTCCAGGCACATGGATGTGCCCTGGTAGATACAGAAATCTCTGCTGTGTCTGCCTGCTCTGTGTCCCTGTTTCTGCAGGGCTGTAACCATTTTCAAGGAACCTTGTACTGAAGTCCTGTCTTCATGAAGCTATGTGTTAAACACAGTTTTTAGTAGTAGGACAGTTCTCCCAAGACCTGCCATGGACCTTGGGTGTGGAGGAAGGCAGGGTGGGCCAGAAGGAGCTGCTGGAAGGGGGCTCTAGGTGGGGGGGGGGGGGGGGGGGGGGGGGGGGGGGGGGGGGGGGGGGGGGGGGGGGGGGGGGGGGGGGGGGGGGGGGGGGACGGGACCTGTAGAGCTTGCCTGACCCCACAGGGTTCAGGTTCATCCCGCTGAACAGGCCTGGTGAGTGTTCAGGGCCCTGCATCCCAGAAGGAAGCCCTGAACACAAACTGCTGCAAGGAGCGGAGTGGGGAGGGGACAGCCCCTCTCCCAGACGGCGGGGGGAGGGGATCCTTGGAGGAGAAAAGGGGAGGGAAGGGAAGAAAGCTAGAGGAAAGCCATTCTCAGGGTCCAGTGTGCTCTGGCTCTAAGCTGCCCCTGAAAAACCCGGGTCTCCCTTCTACCTTCCAAGTCATCCACCAGCATCTCTTCCCTGTCCGTTGTGGGAAGCTCCAAACAAGAGCAAACACAATCTTCACACCCAGAGGGTCGCAGCCCAGTTGAGAGCCTTTACATTTTGAGGGAAGATGAGAGTTGGAGGGTGGTGTCCAGCCCTCCCTGCCCCAGGTGGGTGGCCCAGCCTCTGAGCTCAGCCCCTTCCCCAGGAGGCTGGCTCACTTCTCGGTGGTTCCTCCTCGGCAGCCACTTTCTGCCAGCACCTGGCCACACGGGCCTTCCCTGGGTGCCACCCGAACCCTGTCTCCAACCTGCATATCGCATTTCTGGGTTAGCTCAGTCTTCTGGAAGCAGTGACTCAGGGAGAGTCCCCGCCCTGCCTCAGGGGGTGGCCCACAGGCTGTCACCGTCCACATGTACGGACCCCTGGCGAAAGGCAGTGTCCAGCTGCCATCCCCGCTGGACAGGCTCATTTAGTCCCTGCGGGTGATGTCAATAATAACATTGATTGTCACTAATCCCACAGCCAGGTGTTTTTCCTTCCCAAATGTGGGACAGGAACAAAGCACGGGGCAGGGAACCAGGAGACTGTGTCACGTGACATACCTCTCCACCTCCACTTCCATTCGTTTGTAAAGGCACAGGCCAGACACTCACTCGGAAATCCGTTCCAGCCATAAAATCAAAGAGCTGATCATGGGACCTGCAAGCTCTGAGGACCTGCTTCCCAGAGCTCACACACTCACCCACCACTACCAAGCCAACATCCCCCGGCCGAGGAGGGGCTGGGCGGTGTCAGGGCTCCACTGAAGCTGGGTCACCAAGCCGGTGAGAGGCTGAGACTAGACACCGCCCCCCCCCCCCAGAGCCCACACCCTACCTCCGCATCTGTCATGCATGTAAGAACAAAAAGCCCCTATGGGCCATTGTCAAGGAGGTTGAAGGAAGAGCGAAGCCCTGCGCCAAGGGCCAGGAAGCGTCTTTCCTAAGAAGAGGCTCGCCCAGTTCCCGCAGGACCTGAACCTCCAGCCTCCCGTTCCTACCTCTGCAGGGACCAGAGCTGGTAGAGGATTTCATGTCTCTGAAGGCCCAGCTAATACCTCCAGCTTAGCTCTGAGTCCAGTGAGAGACACTGATCCAAAGGGAGGGGGGAATCGTCTTTCTGTGCCACCAGAGAGCACCTGTGAACGTGGCAATGCCGCAAGCCAGCCAGGGGAGATGCGCCGTTAATTCAGGGCTGGCGTGGGTAGGTGTGCTGAAGTGATGATGCAGCTTCTGTGGGTCAGAGGCAAGCCCACAGCAGGGTGCCCCTCGGATCTGGGCTTGAACTGCACCCTGGCTGCGCTCCTGCAGCTGCACCATCCGGAACACAAATGACATCCAGAGTTAAGGAGGCGCAGGCAGCGTCCCAGGCCCCGCTGAGGGTCACTTAGGGCCTGGCCGAGCTGCACGCCTGTGTCTCAACACAGGGGCTCAGCTCCAGACCCGGGTGCTGAGGGCACACAGCCAAGTGCAGAGAAAGGACGTGA
The DNA here is from genome assembly GCA_004363435.1 of Platanista minor. Taxonomy (NCBI): domain Eukaryota; kingdom Metazoa; phylum Chordata; class Mammalia; order Artiodactyla; family Platanistidae; genus Platanista; species Platanista minor. Next base: position 16,842 of record RJWK010043404.1, read on the forward strand.
GGCTGGCCACCAAGGTCACCCCGGCTGAGCTTGACCGGCAAAATCTTCGGAGTCCATCCTTTTACAGAGGACCCTGCCGGCCAGGCTGGAGGAAGGCCATGGCTTCTGTCCCTGTGTAGCCCACTGGAGGCTGAACCACAACGACGGCCTCTTCCCAGGGAGGCTGGACCTGTACCAGCTCACCTGGTGCCACCAGTCACCCCCGGCCAGCCAGGCAGAGTCATGGGATGAGGGTGTATGTGGTGTATGTGACAGAATATCAGAATTAGAGTCTGTGTTGGTTCCCTGGGGCGACGGTAACAAAGCGCCACAAGCTGGGAGGCTTAACAACCACAGAAACGTCTTCTCTCAAAGTCTGGAGGCCGGAGTCTGAATCAAGGTGCTGGCAGGGTCACGTTCTCTCTGAAGGTTCTGCAGGGGATGCTTCAGTGCCTCTCCCGGCTTCTGGAGGTGGCTGGCAGTCCTTGGCTCGTAGACGCCTCACTCTAGTCTCTGCTTCTGTGGCGTTTTCTCTTCTTCTAAAGACACCAGTCATTGGACTAGCACCCACCTTAAGGACCTCATCTTAACTTGATGACATCTGCAAAGACCCTATTTCCAAAGAAAGTCACATTCAGAGGTACTGAGGGTCAGCCCTTCAACATATATTTGGAAGGACACATCAACCCAGAACACCTGGGCTCAAAAGAAAGACAACAATACAACTCAAACACTTCCACTGCAGTGTGATAGTTTAAAAATATAGAGAAATAACCTGAAGGCAGATCATTTGGAATTTTTATTTGTTGGACTGTTTTGCAGTCATCAAAAATGATTATTGCGAGCCTATGTGGCCACCTGACAAGTTATTTCTAACAAGGCTGAGTCATCCTTCTTAGTACAGTTATGAGAGATGCCTGTCACACGAACAAGACCTGGTGGAGAAACAAAAGAGCTGTGTTGGAGGCAAGGGGTCACGGACAGTTTTCCTCTTAGCATTTTATCTTAAACTTCTCTTTATTTAATATATTTTTAAAATTAGAAACAAGGTTAGAAACAATGGATTTGCAGCACCTCTACCACGCAGATGCTGTGAGATTAGGGGAAAGCGTTTAACTCTGCACACCTCGGGTTTCTAACTGCAGAATGGACAGAATATGTGTCCCTTCGACCTCTGAGAATGGCTGTGGGGCACACGGGTCGAAGTGACCTAAGGATAGGGAACCGCCTTGACAGCCAAGGCCACTGAGCAAAACCTTTCATCATTCCTGTTACTGGGGGGCAAGGCTGTCCTTTTAAATACCTGAGAGTGTTCTGTGGCCAACAGATACTTGTGGCAACAGAGAGAAGAGGAGGAATTAACAGATGTAAAGAGCACAGAATCAAAGTGAGCTCGCCAGCAGACATGAGCAGAGCGGGCAGAGACACCCAGAAACTTGGTTCACTCTCAGTGATTCCCTCCGGCTGCCCGAGGTCTTGACGCATTCCTTCTGCATCTGCCTACGTGAAAGCATCCCTCTGTGATGAGGGTGGGGCGGGGATCCACCTGGAGTCCAGCGCCTGGAGGGAAAAGTAAGGCCACGTGAGCGGAGCCCTCTTGGGTGAGGGGACATTTGGGCGAAGACGTCGAGAAGTGGGGGCGGGGCGGGGGGGGGGGGTGCGGGAGAAGGTTGCATCCGGGAGGACCAGCCCGCAAGTGCAAAGCTGGGATGAGAAGCGCTGGGACTGGTGTGTGTGTTCAAGGCACAGCAAGGGGGAACAGTGTGTCTGAAACAGGGAGAGTGCCGCGGGGTGGGGAGAGGTCAGGGAGCGGCGGGGGGCCAGACCACCTAGGGTCTTGAAAGCAGAGGTCTGGGCTGGGAGATTTTATTCTGCGTGAGAAGGGAAGACGCTAGAGGGTTTTGAGCAGAGTGATGTCTTTAAAAGGCTCACTCTTCTGCTGTATGGG
>RJWK010043405.1:0-18769 GCA_004363435.1 Platanista minor
AGGTGATTATTGATATGTATGTTCCTATTCCCATTTTCTTAATTGTTTTGGGTTTGTTATTGTAGGTCTTTTTCTTCTCTTGTGTTTCTTGCCTAGAGAAGTTCCTTTAGCATTTGTTGTAAAGCTGGTTTGGTGGTGCTGAACTCTCTCAGCTTTTGCTTGTCTGTAAAGGTTTTAATTTCTCCATCAAATCTGAATGGGAGTCTTGCTGAGTAAAGTAATCTTGGTTGAAGGTGTTTCTCCTTCATCACTTTAAATATGTCCTGCCAGTCCCTTCTGGCTTGAAGAGTTTCTGCTGAAAGGTCAGATGTTAACCTTATGGGGATTCCCTTGTGTGTTGTTTGTTGTTTTTCCCTTGCTGCTTTTAATATGTTTTCTTTGTATTTAATTTTTGATAGTTTGATTAGTATGTGCCTTGGTGTGTTTCTCCTTGGATTTTTCCTGTATGGGATTCTCTGTGCTTCCAGGACTTGATTAACTATTTCCTTTCCCATATTAGGGAAGTTTTCAACTATAATCTCTTCAAATATTTTCTCAGTCCCTTTCTTTTTCTCTTCTTCATCTGGAACACCTGTAATTCGAATGTTGGTGCGTTTAATGTTGTCCCAGAGGTCTCTGAGACTGTCCTCAGTTATTTTCATTCTTTTTTCCTTATTCTACTCTGCAGTAGTTATTTCCACAATTTTATCTTCCAGGTCACTTATCCGTTCTTCTGCCTCAGTTATTCTGCTATTGATCCCCTCTAGAGTATTTTTAATTTCATTTATTGTGCTGTTCATTATTGCTTGTTTCATCTTTAGTTCTTCTAGGTCCTTGTTAATTCTATTTCCAAGGTTTTGGATCATGTTTACTATCATTATTCTGAATTCTTTTTCAGATAGACTGCCTATTTCCTCTTCATTTGTTAGGTCTGGTGGGTTTTTATCTTGCTCCTTCATTTGCTGTGTGTTTTTCTGTCTTCTCATTTTGCTTATCTTACTGTGTTTGGGTCTCATTTTTGCAGGCTTCAGGTTCGTAGTTCTTGTTGTTTTTGGTGTCTGTCCCCAGTGGCTAAAGTTGGTTCAGTGGGTTGTGTAGGCTTCCTGGTGGAGGGGACTAGTGTCTGTGTTCTGATGCATGAGGCTGGATCTTGTCTTTGTGGTGGGCAGGTCCACGTCAGGTGGTGTGTTTTGGGGTGTCTGTGGACTTATTATGATTTTAGGTGGCCTCCCTGCTAATGGGTGGGGTTGTGTTCCTGTCTTGCTAGTTGTTTTGCCTAGCGTGTCCAGTACTGTTGCTTTCTGGTCTTTGAGTGAAGCTGGGTGCTGGTGTTGAGATGGAGATCTCTGGGAGATTTTCGCCGTTTGACATTATGTGGGGTTGGGAGGTCTCTTGTAGACTGGTGTCCTGAAGTTGGCTCTCCCACCTCAGAGGCACAGCACTGACTCCTGGCTGTAGCACCAAGAGCCTTTTGGGAGGTCTGAGGTCTTCTGCCAGCGTTCAGTAGGCTTTCTGCAGGAGTTGTTCCACGTGTAGATGTATTTCTGGTGTATCTGTGGGGAGGAAGGTAATCTCTGTGTCTAACTCTTCCGCCATCTTGTCTCTCTCCTCCAGACTTAACTTTTTAAGTGACTGTATAACATATTATAGATTACTCACCAATCCATTCAACAATTCCCCCCCTTTTTTTTTGGTACGCGGGCCTCTCACTGTTGTGGCCTCTCCCGTTGAGAAGCACAGGCTCCGGACGCGCAGGCTCAGCGGCCATGGCTCACGGGCCCAGCCGCTCCGCGGCATGTGGGATCTTCCCGGACCCGGGCACGAACCCGCATCCCCTGCATTGGCAGGCGGACCCTCAACCACTGCGCCACCAGGGAAGCCCTCCCCCTTTTGATAAACATTCATACAGTTTCCAGTCTTTGCCACAACAAGTAATGTCAAATATGAATTGTTGACTTGTAATGAACCTTTTATTTCTTTAGGATATATTCCCCACAGTAGGGTGGCTGAACCATTTTTTTATGTAGTTAAAATTTTAAGAGATTTAAAAAGTATAACAGTCTATGTTCCCTTTAATTATGAGAATGACTTTTTCTCCTCACCCTATGAGACCTATTATATATCGTTAATGTTTCAATAGATGTTTGCCAATCTGATGAGCAGAAATTACATTACTTTTACTTTAATTTGCCTCTTCCTGGACCAGTGAGGTAGAGCTTCTTTTCATATGTTTATTGAACATTTGCATTTTCCCTTCTGCTCAGTTGCCTAATCACATCTTTTATTGTTTTTTTTTTTTTTTCTTTTGCTTGTTTGTCAGATGCCTTTGGAAAGTATCACTCCTGCTCTGAGATGAGATTTAACAGGATTTAGTGTGATCTCCTTAAGAGAAAGTGTAAAATTGAGAGAATATCTGAAATGAGCATTCAATTTGGCCCTTTATTTTTCTCTTGACCAGTTTACGTTTTGACCAGTTTGGGGAACAAAAAGTAAATCTTTTTGACTCCAAATTGTGATATTCAAGGGTATAAGTAGCAGAATTATCTAGCATCTATCTCTTCGCTGAACTCAAATTTCTCATCAGTTAGGAATAAATTGCCCTTATCCTGTCATGTGCCTCATATGGCGGGGGGGGGGTGGGGGGGGAAGGTTTAAAAACTATCAGTGTCTTTGCTTTACCTCCTCTTTTCCCATCCTTGCAGTTGACTCACGAAAACACATTAAACCTTATCATTCGCCGTGTTACAAATACTGCTCTGTCTATTAGACTGGGTAAGAAATTAAAGCATGTACATTTCAGTTAGTCTCTGTAAATGAAAGGCTAGCCTTAACTTTGCAGAATATGCTTAGGAACCACCCCCTCTGTATGCTATGGGATGCCAGGTGGGAAGTGGTTGCTAGTTGATGAAATCACCCAACCCCTGGTGACTCCCTCACCTAGTCTCTGGCCAGACACTGAGTAGGTGAATGAAGTGTAATCCTGACCACAGCCACATCCACAGGTCTGGACCTGAGGCCCCAGAAGAAAGGTCAGGGCATGTGCCTAACTCTCCTTGACACTCGCTGCTATATAGCTTTTTTTCCCCTGTTTAGTAAAAACATTTCATAAAATAATGAAGTAGAAGATATGAAGTCTAGGGCTTTCCTGGTGGCGCAGTGGTTGAGAGTCCGCCTGCTGATGCAAGGGACGAGGGTTCATACCCCGGTCCGGGAAGATCCCACGTGCCGCGGAGCGGCTGGGCCCGTGAGCCACGGCCTCTGAGCCTGCGCGTCCTCTGCGACGGGAGAGGCCTGCGTACCGCAAAAAACAACAACAAACAAACAAACAAAAAAGAAGATATGAAGTCTATAAGGATCCTATGATGAGAGAACGTAGCTTTAAAGGCATTTCTCTACTTTATTGGTTGTTTAGTACAGGATTTGTCAGCCTTCACCCTCACTCTGTTCCCTTTGAAACCCCTTCCCCTCAGTGTCCTACTCCAGATTGGAGACCAGCTGTCTGACAAATTGATCCCTAGATCAGAGGGATGAAAGAGAGAAAGGTCAAAAGGAAGCCGGGAATCGCGTAGGAAGAGGCATCATGATGCAGGGACTGGAAAGTTTGGCTGCCAGACTTGCTGTCATTCTTTAATCCATGGGTGTCTCATAAAGGAAAAACTCGGTAGTTCAAACAGAAGTGAAGAATGTTCTGTACATAAGTGGATTTAGATATAATGATCTATTTATGAAAGTAATTAGGTAGGGTTACCCCCAGCAGTGAACATTGGAGTTGAATGCTGATACCTTGTTGTATACGAATTTGAAATGAAAAAACAGAGTGGTGGCTGCATTCTCCCTCCCCTGCCCACTAAGGACAGGGGCCCTGCCTAGTTTTCCCTTATCTTTTGAGTCACTTTTCAGTGTTGATTCAGCCAGAACAACATCCTTTTAGGTCCATTGTCTTTTTGTAAAACCAGTGAAAAGGCATGTGGATTTTTGAGGGCTCAGGCGGTAGACAGTTAGACAGTTACAGATCATGTTATTAAGAAAAGTCTTATTTGGGGCCTTCGCCTCTGGACACGTCTGTTCATCCACCCAAGTCCAGTTCACTCTTCATCCATTTAGTCGCTTATCCCTCAGCAAATAGTTATTGCGTGTCTGTCACAGGCCACACACTGAATGCTGGAGATTCAGAAACCAGGGCTTAGGCTCTGCCCAGAAGACATCCTCAGGTAGTTAGAGACAGCCACAGAGGCCAGCCATCTCAGTGAGACTGGTAAGGGCTGTGGTACACCAGGCACGTGACCCCACGAGGTCACAGAGAAGGGGCATCGAAGGTAGACCAGGAGGGCATTCTCCTGGGCTGACTCTCAAGAGAGGAATCAGTTGGCCAGAAAAAGGGAGAGGCAGAGTGCAAGGAATAGCAAGTGTGAGACTGAAACCAGAAATATAGGCAAAACCCAGATAATGAAGGAAAGTGGAAATGCTGGGAAGGCGCCGAGGGGCTTGCAGTGGGGGATCTGATGTGACGTGAGTAATGCTTTTAAATCATCTTGGTGACCCTGGGGAGCAGAGCTCCTGAGTCAGGCAGACAAGCTCTGATGCGGTCTGAACCCAGGCACTAACAGAAGAAACCAAGGAAAGGGACAGATTCTCATGCTACTGAGGAGATAAACTCTACAGGATTGCTGCCTGTTTGGATGTGTAGAGGGAGAAAAGTGAGATGGCTTCTGGAATACACCCCCCCCCCGCCCCCCGGTGGAAAGGGATGCTGTTCCCTGAGACAGGGACTGCTGGAAGGACAGATTTTGGGGTGTGGTGGGGCAGGATCATTAAGTCTGAAACACGTCGAGTCTGAGATGTAACAGTGAGTATCCAAGTGAATATTTGTTGGCAGTTGGCTGTTCCAGGCTGGAGCACAGCAGAGACGTGTGGGCCGGAAAGGATATTTGGAATCATTGGCATATGTCATGGTTGAAGCCATCGATTCATCCAGTAAATATTAAGGGCGCACAGTCAGGGCCCGCTTCATGGGGTTGTGACCTGTGCAGGCCGCCACATTTGCCTTAATGTCCTGCTGTCACAGTCTTGAAATTCTCGTTAATTTTTGAACAAGAGGGCCTGCATTTTTATTTGGCCCAGACCCTAGAAGTTCTGTAGCCAGTACTGCTTGTAACTGCCTGGCTCTGTGCACAGTAGTGGGGCCTCAGCTTGAGCAGGATGGGCAGGGTTCTCGCCTTAGGAGCTTACAGGCCAGCTCGGAAGGCAGACAGTTAAGCAATGAGTAACAAAACAAGATGTGTTCCATGTTAGGAGCACTGGGCTAACAGAGCATGTAGGAGAGGCCTCTAAACCAAATCTTGGGGGTTACAGGGTTGGGAAGCGAGTGCCCAGGGATGGGGTAGAGAGACGGAATGGCAGCCCACCACCCCAGAGGAGTCTGAGAGGAGTGTCCTGGGAGGTCGGAGGGAGACCAGGAGAAGCCGTGCCCCAGAAGCTGGGGTCAGGAGGGACCAACAAATGCTGCCTTAGGAAGGTGGGAATGAGGTCATGGTCAGGGCGTGTAACAGCAAAGAGGCCATTTGGGGACTGGTGAGAGCAGTCAGGTAGAGAGAGGGGTAAGAAATGAATTTACCTGTATTTGCGGGATCGGTGGGAGGCAAGGAAGTAGAACCCCTGAATGTAGATTCATGTGTACATTAGTGTGTAATGAATGTGTAAACCTTGGTTTAGGAGGGAAGAAAGGGGAAAAGACCCTGAAAGTGGGTTTCAGATTAGGAGAGTGTTGTTTGTTTGGTTTTCGTTTCGGTTTCTGTTTTGTTTGATTTTAAACACAAAGTGTTTTGAGTGTGGTAGGAAAGCCAGCAGAGAGAGAGGTTGGGAATACAGAGGGAATAACTGAGGTAGGGAAGACTCCGGGGGGTTGGAAGTGATGGATGGACTCACCTGGTCAGGAGGAAAAGATGGCTGAGGGAAGCAGGTGCGATTCCAGGCAAAGGCCCCCCCTCGGCTCTGTGACATCCACCCAACTCTCCTTGTGTAAGCGAACATCCGCTGCCTCCCTAGTTCTGCTCTCTTCCTCCCTCAGACTCAAGGCTAAGCTTCTCCTAAGTTCTCTCATCTGTTCTTATATTCAGTTAATATTCATGGGGCTCCTGCTAGGTGGCAGGCAAGATACCAAGCATCTGGAATATGAGAGTGAACAAAACAGACCTCCTGACACTTAGGTCCTGGAGGAGGCTCTTGCATGGTCCGGCTGGCCGCCCCCCCACAGGCCCACGCTGCCTGACACCTCATCTTCCACCATCCCTTCCTTCCTCCTCTTACCGCGATCTTTTACTTCCCTCCCAGATACCCACCTTTCTTAGTCTGAGCCTGGAAGTTGGAATTCAGGGGCCATGGAGGAAAAGGGAGGGAAAAGCATTAAGACTAGCTTTCAGCAAAATTTGGAAACAGAAGATGGCTGTGGGCATTTACTGCATAATGCCTTTTGCTCTAGTGCCCCACATTCTCTGGGCCCTTCTTGCTACTTTAAGATTAGGCCCTAACCTTGACTTTCCTGACCCCTCCTTTCAAGTTCTCCAAGTTTCTCCAGCCTCTATCAAAACCCCTTCTCTTATTACAGTTATTCTCAGCTGATAAGTAGGACAAAGACAATTTCAGTTAACTCACACTGATTTGTGAATGGTGGATATCACCTTTCTTGGGGTTGGGGGAGGTGGGTTGCATTTTACAAGTGACTCTGGGTTTATAGGAAGGAATCTTTAATCTGTCCTATTTTCGGCAGCATAATAAAAGAAGTGATACGAGGATTACAGCAAGAGCCACCCTCTTCCCAACTTTTCCGTTTTCTTACCGCTTCCACCATTTTTCTCCTAGATCCATAAATTCTCTAATGCCCCCAAGATTTTTATTGTCATCTCCTCCCTTGCCTGCCTCCCTCCACTAGTTTCTATGACAGCAGCAACTGGGCATGGGTGATGAGGGGTTAGCAGGGGAGGGGGTTGAGAAGCTGCCGCCATTTATAGGGATTGTTGCCAAGTCAGGGACTGCCTGCCTCTGCGGTGGGAGGGAGGGGTGCCCGGGGCTTCTTGGCACAAAAAATGCAGCCTCCCCATGTCAGTGAGGCATCCACCCAGAGCTGAGCTCATTGATGGTATTCCCCGTGCTTGTGGCTCTTCACAGAGGAGTGTGCTGGGTCCCCAGGTCTCTGGCTCCGTGATACCAGGAGCTTTGTGGTTCGAATAGAATGCAGCTCCCCTAGCCACTTGGATTTGTCGTAGAAATGGCAGCCTTCCGCCACAACTGATCGATAGCTGGCAAGCGGCTGCAGGGACCACTGCGGAACAAGGTCTGAGCACAGGAGGCTCCACCGAGAACAGGCTTAGGGAAGGTTGCTGCACAGTTATCAATCCGGCAACTCCTCTGTTAGATGTCTGCTTTGGGGAACTCTGTTCTCTCCAAAGTCCCGGAGTTGGCAGTAGCTGTTGGGCACATTTTGGAGAGTATATGAATTTCCTGAGCTTTAAGATGAGATAAGAGTGGTTGTCCTGGACCCAGGATATTACCCTAGAAACTCAGGAGGCTAGGTCCGGCATTCTTAGATCTGAACATGCCTCTGAATTCCCTGGGCATCTTACGACAATGCAGATTCCAATACAGGAAGTCTGCGGTAGAACCCAAGAGCCTGCATTTCTAACAAGCTGCTGGCTCCCAGACACTTTGAGTAACGAGGATCTGGAGCTGCACTGGCTACTACACTAGCCCGCTTGTGACTGTTTAACTTAAAGCTAAATGAATTAAAATTAAATAAGATGAAAAATTCAGTTTCTCAGCTTGCACTCACCATGATTCAAATGCTCAGTACCCACATGGGGCTGGTTGCTGCCATATTGGACTGCACAGATTAAAACACAAGTTTTAGTGATCACAGACAGTCCCACTGGAGAGCACTAGTCTAGAGTGAGCCTCTGGGCGTCATTCATTGATTCATTCATTTATTCACTGACCATCTATTACGTGCCAAGTATTATGCTTGGTGCTGGGCATTAAACTAGCAGAAAAAGTAAGCATGAGCTAACGAGGATGTCATGCTCTTAAAGATACTTACAATGTGGTGAGTTGGTATTACTGAGCTTTGCTGTGCAGGTCATAGGAAAAAGTATCCTCTGAGAGTTCCAGGTGTGTTCTGAACTAAGCTAGGCAGTTATGACAGAATCGAGGTACTTATGAGATTGGCTGCTGACATGCATTTTCACCATTTCAGGGCCATAATCATCAGAAATGGAGAAATCATCCCCATGTCTTCGGAATTCACCCCTGAGACTGAGCGCCAGCGACTTCAGTACCTGGTAAGAGTCACGTAGGTCTGGCAGAGCGCCGCGGTGTCAGGGACGGGGTCGGAGCTGTTTTGGAGGAACGTGTTGCTGTTGACCTGGGAGCAGAGGCCCACAGCAGTAAAACGACATATGGCGTTAACACCCCCCCCCCCCATACACGCCTCCTGGATCACACATCCTGGCTGCATGTGTGACGACACACTGCACCTCCGTGAGTTTATTACTGTGGCTGGTTTTCTCCCATCTGTGACCGATCGAAGGACATGGCATGCTCTGTTTCCTTTAATGGCTTGGTATGTACAATACGAAATGTGGTGGTAAAGAATGCTGACATGTTTTCCCCAGGCCTGCCACTCACTTTAACTCAACCAGAGGGTTCAGACGAGTCTGAATCTCATGTGAGCAGGGGTGGCAGCCCCCAGAGCCTGATGACACACCATGACTTCCTGCTCCGATATGAAGTCTCAGGGGCCGTTTGGGAGAAATGCAGGTGTCAGGAGATCTGTGTCTACCCTGAAAATAAATTCTCCATGTTAGATCTCCCTCTTTGGAGTGAAATTATGAGAGGGCTCTAGGAGGGCTGTTTCGTTTTTCAGATCTTGAGAATTTTTGCTTCTTTGAGAAGTTGAGCTTTCTGAAAAACAGAGTATATTCCCTGCCCTCAAATTCCAGGGGTGTAGGGTGTTAGGCTTAGGCTTTCAGTTCTACAACGATGATGATCACCCGGGATCACTTTGCAGTGGGCATCTTTCGGCACTAGCTGTGAATAGTAGTTCTGTGGTTGAAATGTTTTCTTGCCAACTGGCTTTCTTTTTAGACGACAACGCTAAGGTAGTGACCGTCTGCTCTTAGGAAAGAACTGATCCAGCCTACTCCAAAAGGACTTCGCTCATGTCTCTGAATTCCAGCATGTAGGAACAGTCAGGATTTGATGACTTTGGTTGATTTAGCAAGAAGTTGTGCACTTCCCTCAATTCCCTTGACTGTGTTGTGGTGGTTTTACTCAGTGGCTAAGCTGTGTTGCATTTGGTAGTTACCTGGTCCATAAGACAACAGGAATCCAAAGCCAAGGTAAAAACGTTTCTTCACTCTTTTACTACTGTTATTTTCCAGCCTATCTGTTGCTATTTTCAAGCAGATAAACTTGAAGCCCCTCCGGGGGCCCAGATGTTAGAGCCTTTCACTTTCTTTGGCCATCCAGGCAGGGGGAAGGGACCGGCAGCAGCCGGCAGGACCTCATCCTGCTCCCATCCTTAGTCACCATCTGGGTAGCTTTGTTGCAAGTCTCTTAACCTTTCCAGACCTTGGTCTGTCACTTATAAAGTAGAGAGCTAGACCAGAGGGCCACCGAGGACCTCAGAGCTGTGAGGGTCCTTCCAAGTAGAGTTCATAACAGCCGGCCTCCCTGCTACCTGGCTGGCTCTCTCCAGTCCATCTTCCACAAAGCCCCCCCCCCACCCCCGCCCGCCGCCACCACAACGTGATCATCACATAGATCTTGTCACTCTCTTCCCTAAAAACCTCTGGCTCCCCACAGTGTACAGAAGGCAGACCCAGAATTGGGCTTCCCACCCACCTCTCCAGCATCATCTCTTCATTGCCCTCGCCAGTGACACAGTGCATCCCGGGCTGCAGCCACGGAGAACTGTCTTCCATTTCCAAGACACACTGTGATCTCTCCGATCTCCATGCCTTTGGAAATATGCTCTGCCTGGAGAGCCCTTCCCTTTGTCTCTGCCGGGAAAACTCCTCCTCATACTTTGAGACCCCCAAAAGAAATGTCACTTCCTCAAGGACGTGTTCCCTACCCCTCGCAGGGTGCCAGTCCCCGGTGTTCACACAGCGCCCTGTGGAAGCCCACAGCGTGGCTGTCAGCGTGTGGTATAGTATTGCTTTTTTCCAAGTTCCGTGTCCCCTTCCAGACTGAGTCCCGGAGGGCAGGCCCCTTACCTTAGGAACCTCACGTTGTCAGTACCTAGCACAGAGCTCATATTGAATCAAGGTGTGTTGACCAAAGGGGCCAGTGTTCGTATTGACGTCTGGGTCATTAGCACACCGCACCTCCTCTCCTTCCCCTGAAACCTCTCACAGCGGCACCAGGCCTTTGCCTCCCATGCCTCAGCCCCTCCCTGTCCCATCACCTCCGTGACCCTGAGTAAAAACCATTTCCTGTTTTCCTGCTAAAGGCGATGAGTAATAGCAGATCCACTTTTTTATTTCGAAATACTTTCACATTTTCACGTGGCAAGAATGATAACCAGGAGCTTAAAATGTTAACTTTTAAGGAGGGAGGGGAATGCTGACATTGTTAAGATTCAGATTCCAGTATCAGTGGTCTGTTTAGGGATGGTTGGAATAAGATGCGTGTGGCTTCAGAGCTCAGCCTTGTCACATGACTGCGTCTGTGATTTCTACAAGGCCCTTCACTGATCCCCAGCTTCACTGTCAGTAATGGGCACAGAAAACCCCAGAAGGCAGGTGCCAAGATGAAATGAAATAATATATGTGGAAGTCTTTGTGGCACATAGTACTCATTTGCTTGTTGTTGGATGAATCAGTCTTGCCACTTCACATTCTACTGGCCTTCACACCTCAGTGATATTGTCCCTTAATGTTTAGTTAAGAGTCACTCCTAATGGTCCGAAAATTAATGTGTATTTTGGTGTTACTCTTGCACAATCAGTGGACACTATTAGCCCGCAGAACAGAGTCTAATATCTGAATTTCTAGAAGGTGAGAACACTGTCCCCATTCTTTGTCATCCTTACTCCTAAACCATATAGGCTTCCCTATATGGAAATTACACCTAAAATTTTTCTCCTCAGACGACCGGAGGGTAAATGACCAAAACATAAACTATCCTGGTTGTCCAACTTCCTGTTCCATCAGGAATCTAGGAATGTGTGCTTTGGAATGAAGAAATCCAGTAGTAATAGTCACATGATCTGTGATGTGAATCTTTGTGGTGAAGTATTTGAGAGCATTAGGGGACTGGTAGCATAAAATAACCTTGTGGTGAAATCTTTATGTAATGGATTTCAGAGAATTGGGAGGTTTATAGCATAAAATCTTGAAAATAATATCAATTATGAGAGGAAAACACAGTGTGATGTGGGCTTCTCTCAGCCCAGCCCAAGCAAGACCTGTGTGACCTCAAGTCTCTCACACAATATCTCTGAATCTCCTTTCTTCCTGAGTGAAATGTTTAGGAATACTTCCCTTGAAATATTCATTACAGGGCTTCCCTGGTGGTGCAGTTGTTGAGAGTCCGCCTGCCGATGCAGGGGACGCGGGTTCATGCCCCGGTCCGGGAAGATCCCACATGCCGCGGAGCGGCTGGGCCCGTGAGCCATGGCCGCTGGGCCTGCGCGTCCGGAGCCTGTGCTCCGCAACGGGAGAGGCCACAACGGTGAGAGGCCCGCGTACCGCAAAAAAAAAAAATATTCATTACATGTTCTGAGGTCATAGTGAAAAGTAATCTCATGATAACATAAAATACAATATGTATCTTATAATTTTAGGTGCATCTAATCCAACCAATTCATTTTTGGGGAACATCAGTTCCCTTGAACTAATTATGAACCACTTTTGTGCAATGAGAGCTGTTGTATCCTTTACATAATCTAAATGAATTAGTACATCACCAGAAACTTAGCAGTGTATTCCTTATTCTTAGGTCAAATCAAATTTCATTTTCATGATGTCTGAAGAAACATTTATGATAGAATCATAAAAAACTTCCAGGTCCCTAGAGACTTGGTTTGAGCAGATGACTGCAGTCCCAGGGCTGTTTGACTTGTAGAAATGGTTAATGATTTTCTTAGAGGTGGGGAGGGTTCGGAGCCCTTTGTACATGAATCGTTTTGATCCACGTCGAACAGGAATGTTCTTGGTATGCACAGTCCAGACGTTCGGGGATTGCAGAACTGGAAGCAGATTACAAGATGATGGATGTGGCAGGCACATTAATTTTGTTTGGTCTTGCATCCTGACCTCAGAGGGCCCTTGAGACAGCTCTCTGGGTAATGTGAACTTTGTTCTGTAGATTCTTGGGCTGGGTGATTAATCAGGCAGGCTTGAGGTTTTGACTTGTTCACATGGAATGTGGCAGGTGTGCGATGGAGGGGTCAGGGGCCATGCACTTCTGCCCCAGCAGTCAGGGAGAGTTGATGATCCTACGAGTCATGACTAAGCCTTGCTTTTTTTCTCGCTGGGCTTTATTTATTTATTTATTTTTAACGTTTCCAGGGTGATTGAAATAAACTATTTAAGGGGGTCCACCAAGCTGGACAGAATGTTTTGATGCAGTCAATGCCCAAATACGAGGGAAAGCAGTGTGGTTTGTGGGCGTTTCTTGGCAGCGTTTACTGCTCTGCTGCTGCAGCTTCCAGGAAATCACCCCCACTTTTGCTTCAAGTGACAGCTAGAAATGGATCTCCCTCTAGGGGGAACCTCCATAGCCCTGAGGTGTGAGAGTAATGGCTTCCCCCTCCATTCTGCCTAGACATATTTATAAACTCTGATTTGATTACATTAAGATGTGCTGGTATCATCAAACCTTCAAATAATGTACGTCTGTCCTTGTAGATAATCCAAGTCTGCAGCTGTTTATCATCAAGGGCAATGTACAGAAGAGATGAAAGTGGGTTTCAGATGCACATTTGATACACACAAGTGCAACATTATCTGAGGTGATTTCTTGCGGTGTCCTTGGAACTGCCTGCAGTCTTCTACACAAAGTCTGGTTTGATTTGTCTGCCATTTCCCTAGTGCTGAGCTTGGAAAGGTTTCAAGGGGGACAGCATTGTACCTCTTGGCTCTCTGGGATCTTTCACGCTCAAGAGTTATCTCCCAAGAAGTATATTCCTTAAGCCTGAACCTGCTTTTAAGACAAGAGGCTATAATTGGGAAGGGTCGTATGTGCTAGTGAGTAAAAATGGCTGGCTGGCCTGCCACCTCGACATGGTCCTTAACCTTGAGAGCAGGTTGTTAAGCCCGGGAGCCTGGCTGCAGTCACAGGGAGACAACTTCACCACCACTCTGCTTTGCCTGATGGCCGAGTCAGGGACAAATCCATTCCAACCCCACCTCTCTCTCCATTTAACCCCCCTTTGCAAAACTGCATTTGAATTTCAAAATCTTGAATTAAGAAAACGGGGCTTCCCTGGTGGCGCAGTGGTTGAGAGTCCGCCTGCCGATGCAGGGGACGCGGGTTCGTGCCCCGGTCCGGGAGGATCCCACATGCCACGGAGCCTGCGCGTCCCATGCTCCGCAACGGGAGAGGCCACAGCAGTGAGAGGCCCGCGTACCGCAAAAAAAAAAAAGAAAAAAGAAAAAAGAAAACGGCAGGCTAAAGTGGTTGACATTTTTCATATTTACTATAGGTTCCATTGATCCCACCAGCATCATGAAGAAGTCAGGAGAATTTTAGAGCATGAAATTGGCACTGCCCAGGGTCTCAGAGGCAGAACTTATATGTGGCTGCCCTAGGAGCACTCCCTGGCTTCAGGAAGACTCTGAAGACATTAGCCCTTATAACTGAACCTCGCCACTTCTAGAGCCTCATTTTGAAAATGAATATAAATGGATCTATTATTTATTCCAGGTTGGGAGAGGTCAGAAACTTAGCATGGAGGCATTCTAAACCTACTATGCAGACCTAAGAAAATGAATTCCACACAGCTGAACAAAATCTTCATGAGAAGGAATCCCTACATTTTTTTCTTTAAAAAAAAATCAGTCTTTCTGCGCAGTTGCTATACATAAATGATCTTTAGACTCTAAAGCCCCTATGCCCCAAAACATTCTGAATAAAAAATTGGGCACATAGAACTGGAGCCATCTGCCCATAGGGTCCCTTAAGAATTGATCTTAGTGTAAGGAAGCAAGATAATGTCACACATGCTTTAAATATATTAAAGTTAAATATGCTTTGAGAGAGGTAGATAGGATTCCCTGAAGTTATTTAGGGCAAAAACTTAACTGTAAAATGCTTTCTGTGCTTTAGTTGCTTTATCTGTGAATTAGGGTAATTGCAGGACCCTCACAGGATTGGAATGAGGGTTAATGAGTTAATATTTGTAGTGCTTACAATAGGGCCTAGATCAGAGGCAAAATAAAATTTCTTAGTTTTCAAATATAACTATATATGAACTTTTTCATGGCCGTCCTGTCATCGGGACTACTGTGGCCTTTTATAAAATTTCTCAATTCCATTTGCTTATGCAAAGAGATTGGAGATGTGCAGGCATGTCCTTTTTGCTGACCTGCGTTGTTCACTCTACAAATGAATGCCTTTCCCCAGATTTTTACTGGGGAAGAAAAAGCATTAGGCATATGAATATGGAAACCTTATATGTTTTATGTAAATGAACAGTTTTTACCCCTTATTCTATACATTAAACTGTTGTAGAGTTGATAAATCTAGGCAATTTTGTTTAATATCTCTATTTGTATTCCAGTTTCCATGTGACTCCTTTATCATAAGATCTCAATTTTACAATTTTAAAGTTGTTTTGGGGGTATGCTACTTCTCTGTGGCTGATGAGTGCAATCCCATGTCGAAATTTAAATGTGAACCTTCCTTGAGATCCACATAAACCAGACAGAATTTTATTTAATATCCAATTCTGTAATAACATATATACAAGCTTGGTTTTTGCTACTTTGAGATTTTAAGGACAAATTAAGACAGAGAATTTTTTATGAATGACTCCAACCCATATGTATTTAGGTCTCGGTCATTTCACATTTTTCTTTCTTGTTTTTTTTTTTTTTTTTTTTTTTTAAACCCACACCAGAATATTCTCCTCCTGCACTGTACATCAGGCAGCCAGCCTTGGCTTTGGAAGAGCCACCTCTGACTGTTCGTATTACCGTTAGTGATCACCAGTGGCTTGGCCGACTTTATTAATTTCATTTCATTTGTGACCTTAGACTTTCTATCAGGATAAATCATCTTGAAATGTAAGGCTTCCAATCCTCCTCTCATATAACCTGAAAAAGTTTTTTTCCCCCCACTAAGGGCAAGAAAGAGGAGAGATTATTCAGTTTTTTAAAGGATGTATATTGAACACTGAAAATCCTCATTTTGATAACTTGCTTTCACATATTGAGAGTTCTAAACATTTAAAGAATTAATTCATATAAAATTTTTCTAGGTAGATGACTTTACATTCCTCTTCTGGAATGTGACTTCTCATTTCATGCATGAGTATTTTTACTTTCCATATTCTGCTGATGGGAGTGGAAATTGGAACAACTACTTCGAAAAAGGATATGACCCAGCAATTTCACTCCTAGGTATATACCTCACAAAGTGTGTACCACTGTTTACACCAAAAGACAAGAATGTGCATAGCAGCACTGTTTGTAAGAGCCCAAGCTGGAAACTATCCAAATGCCATGGAGAGTAGAATGGAGAAATAAACTGTTCAAATAATAAATGCGGGAGAGGGTGTGGAGAAAAGGGAAACCTCTTGCACTGTTGGTGGGAATGTAAATTGCTGCAGCCACTATGGAGATCAATACGGAGGTTCCTTAAAAAACTAAAAATGACCCAGCAATCCCACTCCTGGGCATATATCCGGAAAAGATGAAAACTCTAATTCAAAAAAAGATACATGCACCCCAAAGTTCATACCAGCACTATTTCAGTAGCCAAGACATGGAAGCTACCTAAGTGCCCATCGACAAATGAATGGATTAAGAAGACGTGGTACATATATACAATGGAATATCACCCAGCCATAAGAAAGAATGAAGTAATGCTCTTTGTAGCAACATGGATGGACCTAGAGATTATCATACTGAGTGAAGTAAATCAGGCAGAGAAAGAAAATTTCACTTATATGTGGAATCTAAAAAAAGACACAAGTAAACTTATTGACAAAACAGAAATAGATTCACAGACATAGAAAACAAACTTATGGTTACCAAAGGGAAAGTGCGGGAGAGGGATAAATCAGGAATTTGAGATTAACATATATACACTACTGTATATAAAATAGATAAACAACAAGGTCCTACTGTACAGCACAGGAAACTATATTCAATATCTTATAATAATCTATAATGGAAACGAATCTGAAAAAGATATATATATAAAACTTGTGGGCTTCCCTGGTGGCACAGTGGTTGAGAATCTGCCTGCCAATGCAGGGGACACGGGTTCGAGCCCCGGTCCGGGAAGATCCCACGTGCCGTGGAGCAACTAGGGCCGTGAGCCACAACTACTGAGCCTGCGTGTCTGGCCCCTGTGCTCCGCAATGGGAGAGGCCGCGACAGTGAGAGGCCCGCTCACTGCGATGAAGAGCGGCCCCCGCTCGCCGCAACTAGAGAAAGCCCTCGCACAGAAACGAAGACCCGATGCAGCCAAAAACAACAACAACAAAAAAAACTTGTAAGCATAACAAATAAGGTTAGACATCAAAAAAAAACAAAAAACAAAAAACTGAATCACTTTGCTGTATACCTGAAACACTGTAAATCAAACTATACTTCAATAAAAAAATTTTAACAACTTTTAAAAATAATGAAAAGAAGATCCTTTTCAGATTCGCTCTGACCCCACCAAGTGACCCCACTCTTTGTTCCTTACCCCTGAATATAGCTCCATTTCCACCCATTCTGCCTTCCTCATTCTCCCCTGCTAATGCGTGAGCTCTAAGCAGAGGGGTCTGTTTTTTAGATTTTGAATCCCTAACCCCTGGTACCTACACCTGCAGGAGCTCATTTGTTAGATGTGTGAATTCCATTAGCTGGATACCCCAAAACCTGGGATAATCCCCTTACTGGCTGGCACTACTCATTGGCAAGCTGACCACAAAGCAGCAGAAGGAAAATTTATTAGAAGAAGGAAGCATTTTGTGTTCCCTAGCGGGCAATTTTGAGTAACCTTGGGAAGCACCGTCTCAGTGTCCGCAGGAAGCCTGGTGCTCAGCCTCCTCCCAAACCCAGTACATACACATCCCTCCCTGGAATCTGGGTTCCTGCTTCTACTCCCTGTTTTCTCCCCACCTTGCATCCCCAAGGGGCTCAAAGCTCTCCCCTAGCCCAGGATGGTGGGGCTCACGTCCATGTACTCTGGAGCGAGACAGAACTGGGTTCGGGGACGCACTCTGCTCTACTGAGAGGCTTCCTGGAAGGTCCCAGAAGGCCTCTCTTCCTCAGGCTTGTCCCCTCCTAGTATGGCTCGATCCCTCTGTGACTCAGAGAGTGTCACTGGGATGGGACAGTTGTGTATCTTCACAGTGCTGTGCTCACCTCCATCCCCTTCCCTTGAAGCTGGTTTCTGCCCAGAACTAGAGAGGAGAGCAGCTGGAAGAAGATGCTCAATCCTCCCGCCCCATCTCTGGTGTCCTGGCATTTCTTGACACAGCAGGTTACTCCAGCATCCTTTCCCTAGAGAAGATGCCTCTTCTCGTTCCTGGCCAGATGTAACCGCGTCTGGAAATGTATTCTTATTAGCTGCCCAGACACTTAAGTGTCAAGGATATGTCCTACCCTCTTTTTTTTAGCAAACCTGTACTCTCCAGAGTCCTTAAAAGACTCTTGACCACCTGCCTTTGGTTTTGCGTGGGCAGTGGTTACCAAGCCTTTCCTCCCAGGTACCATTTGTGGTGCACACCTGAGCTCCAGGTGTACCTCCACCCCTCTCCCTTCAGTTAGGAGCATTCAGTTAAGCTTCTTTGAAGGAAAGCCTCAAAATTTAGGATAAAAATGGAGGTACAAAAAGGGGTCCAGTTTTGTTTTTTTGGTTTTTTTTTACATGTGGCGGGCCAGCACACTTTAAATTGGATTTTAGTATAAGACACATTTCTAGGTTTCTGGATGGCATGCTTATTCAGTAGAGAAGAGACGTAATATAATTTAGATGTTCTTAGGATTGTAAAATATCATGGGGTTTTCAATGGTATGATTGCACCCACATGCTTGTTGTTTTACAGGAAGGTATCTATGAAATTATAAAAAGTTAATTAAATCCAAAATATGTAATGTGTGTCCAAGATTGTTTTTCTGTGCCATGGACCTAACTTTTATCTTTTTCTAAAGATTGAAAGCTACGTTGTATTATTTTGTAAAGTTTCAGTGATCACTAAAAGCTGATTGTGTAAAGCAGGTCTGAATGTTCTGTATTCATTCTTCCAGCAAATACTTATTTAGAGCCTTTACTGTGATCAGTGCTATGCTAGGCACTAAAGTGTAGCTGAGGTTTTAAAAGTAATGAACATATTTAAGTGTAGCTGGTATGACTTGTGTCATCACGCAGATGTTTCTTACATACATATATCCAAATAGCATCATCAAAGAGAAAAAGCTAAAATATATCCAAGCATAGCAGATAAATAAGGAGCGTGTAGGAGAGTGTCCAGAATTTTCATTTTGCAGGTGGACATGGGACCTTAGATGTGTGCTTGCTCCCATTTTGGATATTGATCCCATTAAGGTCTACTTTTTTTTTTTTTTTTTTT
>RJWK010043406.1:0-18767 GCA_004363435.1 Platanista minor
CATATCTCCTCCCTCTTGTGTCTCCCTCCCTCCCACCCTCCCTATCCCACCCATCCAGGTGGTCACAAAGCACCAAGCTGATCTCCCTGTGCTATGCGGCTGCTTCCCACTAGCTAGCTATTTTACATTTGGTAGTGTATATGTGTCCATGCCACTCTCTCACTTTGTCCCAGCTTACTCTTCCCCCTCCCCATCATCGGATGAATGGATAAAGAAGATGTGGCACATATATACAATAGAATATTACTCAGCCATAAAAAGAAACAAAATGGAGTTATTTGTAGTGAGGTGGATGGACCTAGAGTCTGTCATACAGAGTGAAGTAAGTCAGAAAGAGAAAGACAAATACCATATGCTAACACATATATATGGAATCTAAGAAAAAAAGAAATGTCATGAAGAACCTAGGGGCAAGACAGGAATAAAGACACAGACCTACTAGAGAATGGACTTGAGGATATGAGCTATTGAGTTTTACATGCATTATCTCATTATTTCTTATTACAGTTGCTTCGCGTGGGAAACTCAAGGCAAGAAAGGTTAAGCAACTTTTCAGGTCCCATACCTAGAGGGATGGAATATAGGAAATTAAACTCAGGTCTGCTTGAATCCAGATTTTGATGAATCGGTTGATTGAGGCCACTTAATCCCTTATTTCTCTTCTGTGTGGTGTGTGTACGTGTGTGTATGTGTATATAAGTGTGTGCGTGTGTGTGTGTGTATATGTATATACCAGATTTTTTTTTGCCTGGTACCTAGGTTTACCTAAAAGAGCAGCATCAGCATTACTATCTCCATATCTCCATAGCTGGACGTATCTGTAACTACAGTAGGTGATTTGAAAAGAACTAGGCCTGGGTCTAGCACCCAGTACAGTGAGTGAGAAGCAGAGCATGGCCCTTGACCACTGGGCTCCTCGGGCCCAGGCAGCCTCCACTCCATGTAAAGAGCTGTGCTATACTGTAGCATACAGTGGAGCATACAGTAGAGCTATAGTGTAGCTGTGCTAAACTGGTCATATTTAGAAGATATTTTCATATTATTAGTATTGTTCTATGTGTGTATTTTACTCCTTACTGCTATATATATACTATATATAGCTGACAATGTTAGGTGCTTTTGTTTTTTTGGCTGCACCATGCAGCTTGGAGGATTTCAGTTCCCCAACCAGGGATTGAACCTGGGCCATGGCAGTGAAAGTGCTGAATCCTAACCACTAGACCACCTGGGAACTCCCAGTTAGGTGCTTATTAAGAAATATCTAGTCTTTCTAGATATTCTAAAGTGCCTGCTATATGTTCAAGGTAGAGGTAGTAAAATAACACATTGTATAAATATCCTTTTATTAAAATTGATATGAAATATTGTCTTTTGGAAATGCAATTGCTAAACCACCCCTTTGTATGGTCCCGTGTACACTGGTTCTAGGAGGGACAAGAAAGACATGCAAAGGACTCTATGCCAGTGTGATTATAGTTAGGCAGTGTTAAACATCATCTCATGTTCTGTGCATTTTATTTTACTCTGTGGGAATAGCACATTTAATGGACAAATGAGTCCTAATTTTTCATCTAATCTTTCTGTATGTTAAAGAGGTTGCCAGTAAATAGAAGAATTAGTAAACTAATTCTTTTATAAATTTTGTGTTAAATTTTATTGGAAAGACTGTCTTCTGAAAATGACTTGTGGAAGTTCAACTGTTAAAATTACCTCATATCAAATCAGTTATTAAGACCCATGAATTCTAGTAGCATGTATCCTCATTTTCTTAAAGAACTTGGACTCTGGAATTAGCCTGATTGAGTGAAGGTCTTGGTTTACCAACTTGCTTAAAGCTCTCCAAGTCTCCTGTTTTCTCATTTTCAAAATAAGATAAAAATATCATCTGCCTTGGTGAGTTATTCTGAGAGTTAAGGTTGATAATGAATAGAAAGACTTAAAATGGTCACTGGCTTATACTAATTTCTCAGTATCTGTCATCCATTCTTATGGTTCTGTATGACTAGAGTGTAGCATGCTTTTAGGAGACTTGGAGAAATTGAGTCTGAAAACTAGGCAGAGGCTGGGTTGAGAAGAGCCTCATTACCCTGTTAAGAGTTAGGATCAAATCCTCTATGTAAGAGGGAACTGTTTAAGGATCAGCTTAAGATGAGGAGTGCCTGGTAAACCTTATGGCAAATCTTTATCAACAGGTCAAACATGGGCTACTGTGGTCGTCTAAGAAGGCCATGATGTGATCCTGAACGAGGCAGTAGAAATTAGAGTAGAATGAATCTGAATAAATATGACTTGTGATATTTTGAATGTAGGTGTTGAATAAGGAAGAGAGATCTAGGAAGAATTCCTTTCCTTCTTTGAATGACTAAGTAGATACCGGTGCTAAGGTAGCGAATGCAAAGCAAGAAGTAGTATTGGTGCATAGATAATGGCTAATATAAGTTTGGATATGTTAAATATATGATACCTAAAAAAACCTTTCAGGTAGGCATATACAATACACAGTTGGAGGTAAAGGGCTGAAACTTGGAAGGTTGGGCTGAAGTTACTGATTGGGATTCATCACAAGTATAATGATATTTAAAAAGAATAGATGAGCCCACTGAGCCTAATGAGAAAAAAAAATGCAGATCAAGGGTAGAACTGCAAGCAATTCTGCACAGAAGGAAGTAAGATAGTTACTGAAAAGACCAACTGTATTGGGTAACAAAGATGTCACTGATTTTCTTGGGCTGTGCCAGGCCAGCAGAGGAAAATGAACAGAAAGCAGATTGCAGCATTTGGGGAAGAGCAAGAGGGGAGGAATTGGAAATACGAATGTAGACCAATATTTTTTAAGAAGTTTAAAAATGGGAGGGAGAGAGGGCCATTAGCTAAAGAAATCTCATAGTTGAGGGAGGCAGCTATTTTGTTTGCTTTATGTGTTTAAAATGAGGAAAACCCGTTTGTAGGCTAAGGGAGGGAGGCTGTGGGGAAGGTGAATTTATGGATGCAGGGCCTTGTTTTATCATATACCTAATAGTTGAAGAACCCATTTTCTTTTCATCCAGAGTCATCCACTTATTTCCTTTATCTAATATTTCCCCATTCTCCTTTAATCCTTTTTTGTTCCTTCCCTCTTCTTCTGCCTGCATTTATACTTAACTCTGGTACCTATATTCTGCACCTATCTGTTGACATGTCTATTGGTGGTTATGGATAATACTGGTATTTTATTCAGGTAACACTTGTGTAGTTTATCAGGTATAGTCAATGCTTGAACTCAACCCTGTTGACCTAAGGAGAAATCTGGGTCCAAGATAGGTGAAATAAGGGTAGATAGGTCTGCATAGTGTTTTGACACTATTTAAATAACAGTTTTTAAAAGAAAAGTCACAATGCAAGGTATAT
Organism: Platanista minor; assembly: GCA_004363435.1. Classification (NCBI taxonomy): domain Eukaryota; kingdom Metazoa; phylum Chordata; class Mammalia; order Artiodactyla; family Platanistidae; genus Platanista; species Platanista minor. The sequence goes on from RJWK010043406.1 coordinate 3,388, forward strand.
GCCCTTTTCTGCCTCAATTGCACAGGTCAGAAAAGAACCAAACTATCATTCACAAATAACCTGAAACAGAAACCTTAAGGTCTGAAATTGTATAACAGTTCAATGTTTCCTGACTCTTCTTTCACTTTCAGACTATCTTTTGGGAGGAATATGACCATCTCCAAGCTATGAAACTCTTAGACAATCAGGAGAAATAGAGTTTTACTGTTACTAACAGACTCCAAGGACTTTCCTTATCTTTTTAATTTCTATTACTCCACAACTTGTACAGTCCCTTAGATGTTTTATATTCAGAAGTCAGTATCCAGCAGTTTGAATTTTAATGGTATATTTATGCTCTGCTTACTTCTCCTATCTCTTGAAGAGTGTCTCTTGAAGAGTTATGGCTATGGTCATAAAATCCAATAAAGATGCATTTGTCAAACTGATTTTTTTCCCAAACTCTGTCCCTTTCAAATTCATAAAAGAAACCAGATTTCCGCAGATATTTGACTACTGTAGTGGAAATGATAAGTGCAAGAGTCATCGAGGCACAGATATTAAAAAGAGCCACACAAGAGAAAACTTTGTCGCTTATACTAAATTGTTCCTTCTCAAAAGACAAGGCAATCACCTAAATAGAAAAATTAATCATAAAGCATGTTAAATCATCAGGCATGAAAACAGTTGGGTTTCATGATTCACGATAATTAGTTTGGAGAACCAGAAGTTATAACTAAATAGACTTGTGAGAAGAACTCACAACTGGGTAAATTCATTTTATTTTCAGATTGAGCACATAAGGCAAATGCTTTACCAAAAAAAAAAAAAAAAAAAAAAACTCTTGGATTTATTTGGTCATTATTTTAAAACCTACATTTTGAAGTCAGGGATCCTCAGCACCATAGTGAGATTTTATATACCGCCTGGTAAGTAAGTAAATGACTCAGGAAAAACCTCAAAATAAGAGTTTGTCCTCAAGTTTCTGTCCCCTTTCCTTGTCATCATAGTTACACAAAATTCAAGGCCTTTTTTTCTTGTCCCTTGGTTGTTTCATACAATAGAGTCACAATAATAATAGTAAAATTGTATCACCCTGGTTTCACCTGTCATAAGTAAAAATAGCTGGAAATATCAGACTCAAATTTTTCTTTACTATTTCAGGGGAGTAACTCAAATGTCCTATGTGTGCTTGCAATGAACTGTGACTATCGATTTTTTTCCACTTCATGTTTTTTATCTTTTCTTTTGACACTCGACATAATCCATTCATTCTGTGGTCACTGTGTTCACTTCCAGTGGAGAATTTGTTCCTGTTTTGTCTCTTTAGTTACCATGTTGGCTCCAGGTTAGGACAGTTGTGAGGATTTTCAGTTTATGAAACTGACTTAGCTATTTCACCATGCTCCATTTCTTTTCCTAACCTGTGTTTACCTGTGCTTTTCTCCTCCTATTTTGAAGATACGTTGAAGACACAGCTCATTGACATAGTCCTTCCTCTCGCCCCTTCTCACTAGGACTCTCTTATAAGTCACTTTGGGCTGGGCCAAAAGATAATCTAAGTGACTCAATGGAATATAAACAGATTTGATCCCTCTCATAAATCCTCTTACATTTTCCATACACTGAAGCCTTCTGCATCTTTTCTCCTTTTACTCTCAGATAGGCCTATTGGGTCTTCTTTTTGAGAGGTTTAGTGGAGGAGCCTTTATTGTCTGATGGATTAGAGGTGAATGACCTGAGGACTAGCCATTAGTCCTAATGTATCCAGTTGTTAGTGACACGATTAAAATTCTATTTCCTTTCTTGTCTTCAGTCATATAGTAAAGCAAGTCTATAAGCAAGGATCAGGCCTGAGAACGTCTGATTTTGCTATAGATATAAAGCTTAATTCTGTGGTACCTTCATTCTGTAGACGTTGTCAAGTTACAAACCAGAATTATTTGCTTATTACCGAAATATTTCCAGGAGCTTTATACACATAATTGGTGTCCCTACTCTACACTTTATCATCATGTGAAAAACAGGGCTACTTTTCATAAAGATCAATATTTCCCCCCAATATAAATCATTAAATGTCCCTTGGAATCCATGCTTATCTTTTCATATGAAAAACTAGACCTAATTTAAATTAAGATGGAATTTTATTAGATTCAGCCTTCATCTTTAAAAACTATTTGGCCATCATCTTTATCAAAAAAATTGCAAATTAGGACAGTATTGTTAGTCTTTATTTTGCTGGTAAGGAAATGAGGGACAGGGAGAGGTTGAGTTACCTGGGACTATAGAAACTCAGTAGCAAAACGTGGACAGAAAATAATATTACAGGGACTTCCTTGGTGGTCCAGTGGTTAAGACTCCATACTCCCAATGCAGGGGCCCCGGGTTCGATCCCTGGTCAGGAAGCTGGATCTTGCATGCCACAACTAAGACCCAGCACAGCCAAATAAATAAATAAATATTTAAAAAAAATATTACGGACTCCCTGGAAACCTTCGTTACTTGGTTTGTTTACTTATTATCTACTGAGCAGCAAAATCTCCTAATATAAAGAAAAGTCATAGTTCAAGATTTTTAGCCTCTTATAATTTAGTTATTTCTAAAAAATAGGGAAAGAAAATCATAATCTTTGAAAAATATGATATGAAGATGATTTAGACATTATTTAAATAGTTTACAGATATTTTGAAGTGGTGCTTCTTTGAGTGTACATAGCAAACCCTTTTTGTAGCTAATATTATATGTCAAGATCACATTAATTCAGATTCTTACAAGCATCAGCAAATAGAGTCAGGAAAATATCTCAGGCAGTTGTTGCTTGAATGAATATATGTGTGAAATATAATGATCACCTAAATTCATTCTTTAATCAAATATTTATTGAGCACCTACTATGTGCAGAGTTTATGCTTGGTGTTTGATACTGGGAAAATGTGTGCCTAAAAATGCTGTACTGAGAAAAATGTGTACTTAATCCTTTCAAAATGGGGAGAATTAACAGAGTTTCCAGTGCATCTTGAAAGCCAGTTTTGCATAAATTTTATTAGTCCCTTTCTGTGTTCCTTTTGATTTTTCTCTTCTCATTTATAAGCCCATCTTCAAATGATTGATTAAAATACTGCCTGCTTCTGTTCTGAATGTTGCACTTTGTACAATATCAGAAAATACATGAACTTACTTTGCTTTTCCAGTGTTTCATATCTCAGTAGTCAATTCCAAACTATTTGATTCTTGTTGCTCTGACTTATGATTTCAACTTTCCTCCTTATATTAGCTTTGTTTCAGATTATCTATTCTATCTTGCTTTTGTTCTTTTTTTTTGATGAATATTTCTTTTTTAACATCTTTACTGGAGTATAATTGCTTTACAATGGTGTGTTAGTTTCTGCTTTATAACAAAGTGAATCAGCTATACATATACATATATCCCCATATCTCCTCCCTCTTGCGTCTCCCTCCCACCCTCCCTATCTCACCCCTCTAGGTGGTCACATGCACTGAACTGATCTCCCTGTGCTATATGGCTGCTTCCCACTAGCTATCTGTTTTACATTTGGTAGGGTGTATATGTCCATGCCACTCTCTCACTTCGTCCCAGCTTACCCTTCCCCCTCCCCGTGTCCTCAAGTCAATTCTCTACGTCTTCACTTTTATTCCTGTCTTGCCCCTAGGTTTTTCAGAATCTTTTTTTTTTAAGATTCCATATATATATATGTGTTAGCATATGGTATTTTTTTAATCTCTTTCCGACTTACTTCACTGTGTGTGACAGACTCTAGGTCCAATCACCTCACTAAATAAATCAGTTTCGCTTCTTTTTATGGCTGAGTAATATTCCATTGTATATATGTGCCACATCTTCTTTATCCATTCATCCGATGATGGACACATAGGTTGCCTCCATGTCCTGGCTATTGTAAATAGTGCTACGGTGAACATTGTGGTACGTGACTCTTTTTGAATTATGGTTTTCTCAGGGTATATGGCCAGTAGTAGGATTGCTGGGTCGTATGGTAGTTCTATTTTTAGTTTTTTAAGGAACTTCCATACTGTTCTCCATAGTGGCTGTATCAATTTACATTCCCACTAGCAGTGGAAGAGGGTTTCCTTTTCTCCACATGCTCTCTAGCATTTACTGTGTCTAGATGTTTTGATGATGGCCATTCTGACTGGTGTGAGGTGATACCTCATTGGAGTTTGATTTGCGTTTCTCTAATGACTAGTGATGTTGAGCATCCTTTCATGTGTTTGTTGGCAGTCCGTATAGCTTCTTTGGAAAAATGTCTGTTTACGTCGTTAGCCCATTTTTGGATTGGGTTTTTTCTGTTTGTTTTTTTGTTTTTTTGATATTGAGCTGCATGACCTGTTTGTAAATTTTAGAGATTACTCCTTTGTCAGTTGCTTCATTGGCAAATACTTTCTCCCATTTGAAGGGTTGTCTTTTCATCTTGTTTATGGTTTCCTTTGCTGTGCAAAAGCTTTGAAGTTTCATTAGGTCCCATTTCTTTTTGTTTTTATTTCCATTTCTCTAGGAGGTGGGTCAAAAAGGATCTTGGTGTGATTTATGTCATAGAGTGTTCTGCCTATGTGTTCCACTAAGAGTTTTATAGTGTCTGGCTTTACATTTAGGTCTTTAATCCATTTTGAGTTTATTTTTGTGTGTGGTGTTAGGGAGTGTTCTAATTTCATTCTTTTACATGTGGCTGTCCTGTTTTCCCAGCACCACTTATTGAAGAGGCTGTTTTTTCTCCATTGTATATTCTTGCCTGCTTTATCAAAGGTAAGGTGACCATATGTGTGTGGGTTTATCTCTGGGCTTTCTATCCTGTTCCATTGATCTATATTTCTGTTTTTGTGCCAGTACCATACTGTCTTGATTACTGTAGCTTTATAGTATAGTGTGAAGTCCAGGAGCCTGATTCCTCCAGCTCCGTTTTCTTTCTCAAGATTGCTTTGGCCATTCGGGGTCTTTTGTGTTTCCATACAAACTGAAATGTTTTGTTCTAGTTTTGTGAAAAATGCCAATGGTAGTTTGATAGAGATTGCATTGAATCTGTAGAATGCTTTGGGTAGTATAGTCAGTTTCACAATGTTGATTCTTCCAATCCAAGAACATGGTATATCTCTCCATCTGGTTGTATCATCTTTAATTTCTTTCATCAGTGTCTTATAGTTTTCTGCATACAGGTCTTTTGTCTCCTTAGGTAGGTTTATTCCTAGGTATTTTATTCTTTTTGTTGCAGTGGTAAATGGGAGTGTTTCCTTAATTTCTCTTTCAGATTTCTCATCAGTGTAGAGGAATGCAAGAGATTTCTGTGCATTGTGTATCCTGCTACTTTAGCAAACTCATTGATTAGCTCTAGTAGTTTTCTGATAGCATCTTTAGGATTCTCTGTGTATAGTATCATGTCATCTACAAAAGTGACAGCTTTACTTCTTCTTTTGTGATTTGGATTCCTTTTATTTCTTTTTCTTCTCTAATTGCCATGGCTAGGACTTCCAAAACTATGTTGAATAATAGTGGTGAGAGTGGACAACCCTGTCTTGTTCCTGATCTTAGAGGAAATGGTTTCAGTTTTTCACCATTGAGAATGATGTTGGCTCTGAGTTTGTCATATATGGCCTTTATTATGTTGAGGTAAGTTCCCTCTATGCCTACTTTCTCCAGGGTTTTTATCATAAATGGGTGTTGAATTTTGTCGAAAGCTTTCTCTGCATCTATTGAGATGATCATATGGTTTTTCTCCTTCAATTTGTTAAGTAGTATATCACATTGATTGATTTGTGTATATTGAAGAATCCTTGCATTCCTGGGATAAACCCCACTTGATCATGGTGTATGATCCTTTTAATATGCTGTTGGATTCTTGCTAGTATTTTGTTGAGGATTTTTGCATCTATGTTCATCAGTGATATTGGCCTGTAATTTTCTTTCTTTGTGACATCTTTGTTTGTTTTTGGTATCAGGGTGATGGTGGTCTCGTAGAATGAGTTGGGGAGTGTTCCTCCCTCTGTTATATTTTGGAAGAGTTTGAAAAGGATAGGTGTTAGCTCTTCTCTAAATGTTTGATAAAATTCAACTGTGAAGCCATCTGGTCCTGGGCTTTTGTTTCTCGGAAGATTTTTAATCACAGTTTTATTTTCAGGGCTTGTGCTTGGTCTGTTCATATTTTCTATTTCTTCCTGATTCAGTCTTGGAAGGTTGTGCATTTCTAAGAATTTGTCCATTTCTTCCAGGTTGTCCATTTTATTGGCATAGAGTTGCTTGCAGTAATCTCTCATGAACTTTGTATTTCTGCAGTGTCAGTTGTTACTTCTCCTTTTTCATTTCTAGTTCTGTTGATTTGAGTCTTCTCCCTTTTTTTCTTGAGAGTCTGGCTAATGGGTTATCAATTTTATCTTCTCAAAGAACCAGCTTTTAGTTTTATTGATTTTTGCTATCATTTCCTTCTTTTCTTTTTCATTTATTTCTGATCTGTATGATGCCTTTCATTTCACAAACTTTGGAGGTTTTTTGTTCCTCTTTCTCTAATTGCTTTAGGTGTAAAGTTAGGTTGTTTATTTGAGATGTTTCTTGTTTCTTGAGGTAGGATTGTATTGCTATAAACTTCCCTCTTAGAATTGCTTTTGTTGCATCCCATAGGTTTTGGGTCGTCGTGTTTTCATTGTCATTTGTTTCTAGGTATTTTTTGATTTCTTCAGTGATCTCTTGGTTATTTAGTAGTGTACTGTTTAGCCTCCATGTGTTTGTATTTTTTACAGACTTTTTCCTATAATCTCTAGTCTCATAGTGTTGTGGTCAGAAAAGATACTTGATACGATTTCAATTTTCTTAAATTTACCAAGGCTTGATTTGTGACCGAAGATATGATCTATCCTGGAGAATGTTCCATGAGCACTTGAGAAGAATGTGTATTCTGTTGTTTTTGGATGAAATGTCCTATAAATATCAATTAAGTCCATCTTGTTTAATGTATCATTTAAAGCTTATGTTTCCTTATTTATTTTCATTTTGGATGCTCTGTCCCTTGTGAAAGTGGGGTGTTAAAGTCCCCTACTATGATGGTGTTACTGTCAATTTCCCCTTTTATGGCTGTTAGCATTTGCCTTATGTATTGAGGTGCTCCTATGTTGGGTGAATAAATATTTACAATTGTTATATCTTCTTCTTGGATCGACCGCTTGATCATTATGTAGTGTCCTTCTTTGTCTCTTGTAATAGTCTTTATTTTAAAGTCTATTTTGTCTGACATGAGAATTGCTACTCCAGCTTTCTTTTGATTTCCATTTGCATGGAATATCTTTTTCCATCCCCTCACTTTCAGTCTGTATGTGTCCCTAGGTCTGCAGTGGGCCTCTTGTAGACAGCATACATATGGGTGCTGTTTTTGTAACCATTCAGCCAGTCTGTTTATTTTGGTTGCAGCATTTAATCCATTTACATTTAAAGTAGTTATCGATATGTGTGTTCCTATTACCATTTTCTTAATTGTTTTGGGTTTGTTTTTGTAGGTCTTTTCCTTCTCTTGTGTTTTCTGCCTAGATAAGTTCCTTTTCTTTCGTTGTAAAGCTGGTTTGGTGGTGCTGAATTCTCTTAACTTTTGCTTGTCTGTAAAGGTTTTAATTTCTTTGTCAAATCTGTATGAGATCCTTGCTAGGTAGAGTAATCTTGGTTGTAGGTTTTTCCCTTTCATCACTTTAAATATGTCCTGCCATTCCTTTCTGACTTGCAGAGTTTCTGCTTAAAGATCAGCTGTTAACCTTATGGGGATTCCCTTGTATGCTATTTGTTGTTTTTCCCTTGCTGCTGTTAATATTTTTTCTTTGTTTTTAATTTTTCATAGTTTGATTAATATGTGTCTTGGCATGTTTCTCCTTGAATTTATCCTGTATGGGACTCTCTGTGCTGCCTGGACTTGATTAACTATTTCCTTTCGCATATTAGGGATGTTTTCAACTATAATCTCTTCAAATATTTTCTCAGTCCCTTTCTTTTTCTATTCTTCTTCTGTGACCCCTATAATTCAAATGTTGGTGCATTTAATGTCCCAGTAGTCTGAGAGTGTCTTCAATTCTTTTCATTCTTTTTTCTTTATTCTGCTCTGCAGTAGTTATTTCTGTTATTTTATCTTCCAGGTCACTTATCTGTTCTTCTGCTTCAGTTATTCTGCTATTGATTTCTTCTAGAGAATTTTAAATTTCATTTATTGTGTTGTTCATCATTGTTTGTTTGCTCTCTAGTTCTTCTGCGTCCTTGTTAAACGTTTCTTGTATTTTCTCCATTCTATTTTCAAGTTTTTGGATCATCTTTACCATCATTACTCTGAATTCTTTTTCAGGTAGACTGTCTATTTTCTCTTCATTTGTTTGTTCTGGTGGGTTTTTACCTTGCTCCTTCATCTGTTGTGTGTTTCCCTGTCTTCTCATTTTGCTTAACTTACTGTGTTTGGAGTCTCCTTTTCACAGGCTGCAGGTTCGTAGTTCCCGTTGTTTTTGGTGTCTTCCCCCAGTGGCTAAGGTTGGTTCTGTGGGTTGTGGAGGCCTCCTGGTGGAGACCACTAGTGCCTGTGTTCTGGTGGGTGATGCTGAATCTTGTCTTTCTGGTGGGCTGGACCACGTCCGGTGGTCTGTATTGGGGTGTGTGTGACCTTATGATTTTAGGCAGCTTCTCTGTTAGTGGGTGGGTTTGTGTTCCTCTCTTGCTAGTTGTTTGGCATAGGGTGTCCAGCACTGTAGCTTGCTGGTCGTTGTGTGGAATTGGGTCTTAGAGTTCAGATGGAGGTCTCTGGGAGAGCTTTTGCCGTTTGATATTACGTTGAGCCAGGAGGTCTCTGGTGGACCAGTGTCCTGAACTCGGCTCTCCCACCTCAGAGACACAGGCCTGACACCCGGACAGATCACTATGACCCTGTCAGCCAGTTGGCTCAGAAGAAAAGGGAGAAAAAAGAAAGAAAGAAAGAAAAAAAGAAAATAAAAGAAAGTTATTAAAATTAAAAATGTTCTTAAAAATTAAAAAAAAAGTTAAAAGGTAATTAAAAAGAAAGAAAGAAGAGGGCAACCAAAGCAAAACTCAAATCTACCTATGACAATCAGTACTAAAACTATACTAAAAAAAATTTTTTTAAAATACAGAACTCTAGGACAAATGCTAAATGAAAGTTATACAGACAAAATCACACAAAGAAGCATGCACATACACTCTCACAAAAAGAGAAAAAGGAAAAAAATATATGTATTTATAAAAAAAAAAAACAGGAAGAGAGCAACCAAATCAATAAACAAATCTACCAATGATGATAACCTCTAAATACTAAACTAAGATAAACATAAAACCAAAAACAAATTAGATGCAGGAAGCAAACCCAAGGCTACAGTTGCCCCCAAAGCCCACTGCCTCAGTTTTGGGATGGTTCATTGTCTGTTCAGGTATTCCAGAGATGCAGGGTACATCAAGTTGATTGTGTAGATTTAATCCACTGTTCCCAAGGCTGCTGGGAGAAATTTCCCTTTCTCTTCTTTGTTCACACAGCTCCTGGGATTCAGCTTTGGATTTGGCCCCGCTTCTGCACGGAGGTTGCCTGAGAGCATCTGTTCTTCGCTCAGACAGGATGGGGTTAAAGTAGCAGCTGATTAGGGGCTCTGGCTCACTCAGGCCGAGGGGGAGGGAGGGTTATGGAATGCGGGGAAGCCTGAGGTGGCAGAGGTCGATATGACATTGCAGCAGCCTGAGGCATGCTGTGTGTTCTCCCAGGGAAGTTGTCCCTGGATCATGGGACCCTGGCAGTGGTGGGCTGCAGAGCCTCCTGAGAGGGTGTGGATAATGACCTGTGCTTGCACACAGGCATTTTGGTGGCTGCAGCAGCAGCTTTAGCATTTCATGCCCGTCTCTGTTGTCTCTGCTGATAGCTGCAGCTCGCACCAGTCCGTGGAGCTCATTTAGGTGGTGCTCTGAGTCTCCTCTCCTTGCTCACCTTGAAACAATGGTCTCTTGCTTCTTAGGCAGTTCCAGACTTTTTCCCAGACTCCCTCCCAGCTAGCTCTGGTGCACTAGCCCCCTCCAGGCTGTGTTCACGGAGCCAACACCGGTCCTCTCCCTGGGATCTGACTTCCGAAGCCCGAGCCTCAGTTCCCAGCCCCCACCAGCCCCCACCAGCCCCGGCGAGTGAGCAGACAAGCCTCTCAGGCTAGTGAGTGGTAGTTGGCACCAATCCTCTGTGAGGGAATCTCTCTGCTTTGCCTTCTGTACCCCTGTTGTTACCCCCTCCTCTGTGGCTCTGAAGCTTTTCCCCCGCCACCCCATCTCCACTAGTGAAGGCCTTCCTAGTGTGTGGAAACTTTACCTCCTTCACAGCTCCCTCCCAGAGGTTCAGGTCCCATCCCTATTCTTTTGTCTCTGTTTTTTCTTTTTCCTTTTGCCCTACCCAGGTACATGGAGAGTTTCTTGCCTTTTGGGAGGTCTGAGGTCTTCTGCCAGCATTCAGTAGGTGTTCTGTAGTTGTTCCACATGTAGATGTATTTCTGATGTATTTGTGGGGAGGAAGGTGATCTCCATGGCTTACTCCTCCGCCGTCTTGAAGGTCTCTTAATAAATATTTCTTTGAAACATCCCTGAGATCAAGGCAATAACACTTGACTTGATAGCACAGAGATTGGTTAGAAGTCTATTTCTTTTTGAAAAATAGCCACTTCTAGAGAATGTTGTTTGTAAAAGCAACTTTTCTTCTTTAGCAGGATTTTTATCAGCTTTTGCATTAAATATATTTTAGGAGCCCATGGTACTTCATAATAAATTATAAGCAGTTATTTATTTATTTTCTTTTTTGGGGGGTGGGGGTGGAAATACCTGTTAAATGGTTTCTAGAACCCAGAATAAAACTCGATTATCTTGTGCTCAGGTGGAAAAAAAAAAATCTGATTTGCCTTTAACCTATTAAGAAAGAAACTTTAAGATTTCTTAAAGATTAATCATAGTATATTGACATTTGACTCTATTATAGTGAGCATCTCTTGTCAGTATTGGGAGTTTTAAAGGAATAGGTATAATTGATATTATTTTGGGAAACATTTTTAAAGGGTTCTAAAAAGGGGAAAGATTCATGGAGATACACTAGTTTTCTCATAAATCTCTCAATAGTAATAATTATTGGTAAGATACTTTCTTTGAAATGTATTCAGATTTATTTGGTGACTTATTCAGAAGCAAATAGCTAACTTTTACATCCACTGTAACCTAACATTTCTACTTTATGTATATCAACTAAAGTTCTTATAATAAGTACAAAAAGAAAATACATTAAATGGTTTTTAATGCCATATAAAAATAGCATATAAAAACATATCTATATTCCTTATATTTAATGAGTATTTCTCCTTAAAAATATATCTTTAAGTATACATATATTTTATATATATGTATTGTATATATGTGTTTAAGGGATCATCATGGTCAAAATACTGAATACTATCAGCATAAATGTATTATTTAACTTTTATTTGAGTTCTTGTAAAATGGATAAGGTCGGTATTCCAAATTTATTATGTTCACATGTTTTTCCACTGTCATTGCTCTTCTGATGACTACCAAAAATGGAATTATAATTCAAATATTAATATTCAAGTCATGTTCACAAAAATGGTTTCTTAAGTGTATCTGGAGGACTGGAAATCAAACACTCTTTTTCTTAAATTCCTTGTTTCTGCACATCCCATCATGTTGTACGGTTTTCATTTTAATGAATGCCACTTCCTTCAAACATCCCTTCCTTGGTTTTTGGTGCCTCTCTAACTGGGAGATCATGTCTGGTTTTGAAGGTGATGCTGGGCTGGTGGGGAGATACTCAGGACTTTGGTGTGGAGTTAGTCCAGAGAGAAGCAGTATTTGTGCTTCTCCAGCTTCATGCCTCTGTTCAGGGTTTTCCCAGTCTCCTGCATGATATTCAAGTCACATCTTTGAAGTTCACTTCTTCAGCGGCCTAAACAGGCCATTGGTGGCCTGCAGTCTCATTTTCCTGCTTTTCTATGTGTCCTCTGGGCATCAGCTGGTCTCCTGAAGATGGAAGAAGGCTTGCCACTTTAGGAGCTGCTCTGGTCAGTGACTTCTTGCTGACCTTGTCCATGCCTGGCAATGCCAGCCAATCCCCAAGAATTTCCCCATCTCTAATTAAATATGACTGTACAGAATCTTCTCCCGAGATTACCTCTAATTTTAATCTTACTTACATGGGATATTTTTATTCTGAACATTTAATGTTTATAACTGGATCCATACACACTATTTATTTTACCTTGGGACCAATTGCTTGTAAATAACCTTCAATCCCACATGAAAGTTATTGCATTGTTGCATAAGATTTTAGACAAATTTTGTAGGATATATTTTTCCTTCTCCACTAAAAAAATATGTGTATTTGGACATGTTCTGTGACTTTGGTTTATAAATTGGGAATACATGAGATAGGAAGCAAAATCTGTAATATAAGGTAAATTGTAATCTTTCAGTGAGCAGATACCTTTTTATTGAAGATCTTGGTGTGGCTAAGCAATATCTTGTGTACTACTTGGAGCAGCGAAAAATAAACAAGGAATAAGGGAGAAAAATGAAACACAGCAATGTGAAAAACAGGGATGAGTGTGATAGAAGTACAGGCCTAATACCTATAATGGAACATGTGCCATAACTTTTATATACCTTAAATCTGCCCTTTTTTTGGGCTTTGTCACTTATAATTACTAGGGGATATGTAAAGATAAACTTTCCACTCCCAGCTCATTTTAAACACAGTTTACCAAATGAACAGAATTTTTTGGTAATTAAAAAACTAATATTTATCATATTAAATGAAAAGAGTGTAAAGGTAATTAAATGCTATAATTGTTTCAATCTTGATTTTTAAAACTCTTTGAGAATTGAATGTTATCACATAAGACAATCTTTGGAGGTAATGAAAACAAGCATTATTATTGCCATTTTGCAGTTGGGGAAACTGAGACTTAGATGTGAAACAGTCTTCTCAAAGGCTAGCACATGTTAAGAGTCCACTAAATGTAACCCTCTAACCTTAGTGGCTTGGGTACAAACTAAAGGTATAGAAACTTCCATACCTTTTTTTGTGTATCAAAGTGGGCTTTTCCCTTGAAGAAAACCATCTTAGACGCTAATCCTGGTAAAGTGAGGAAGACTTTCCATTCTGGGCTGTGGAATCAGGCTAAGCAGTTACTCAGCCTTGATGGGCGGAAGCAGGATGTGAGTAATGCCCCCAAACCTCTGTATGTCTGCTACTTGCAGCAAAGATGAGTTGGTATTGATGTAGTCTTCTGATTTCTGGTCCTCTAGCAAATACTGAAAGGGCTAGGAACTAACCAACAACCAGAGTCCTCTCCCTGCAGTGAGATGATAGCTGGTTCTGGCTCAACATTTAACGGATGCAGGAATCCTCCCTTACCCAGCTTTCATGTCATTGAGTGTGGCATGGAGAGGAAAGGGCTGTCTGTATCTAAAACTGTATAAGCTGGCCTCATTGATATCTACATGTCCTCCAGAATTTTAAATAAATATTGAAAGAGCCCCAGCTATCAAAGTAATACTGCAGTAAACAGGCTCTACCTTCCAACTCCTGGGTGTCCAGGTTTTTGGAACATGCTTTCTATGTTGCATGTTTGTACCAGACTTCTGGAATTCTTGTTCCAGTAACAATGTCAGCAACAGTTGATCAGTCTAACTTTCTGGCACACTTGGAGTTCTTTTACTCATCATGACTGAAGAAGAAATGGACTTTGCTCAATCAGTGGGATATAGAATTATAATTATTTATCATGCATATTGTGTCAAGTCTGATCCTGTTTTGTACTCCAGCAAATACATGGACTATATTAATTATATAATAAATAGAAGTTTATTTATCTCATGGGAACGGCTCTTTTACAAGTTTCAGAAGAATCATGTTACTACTGAATGTAAGAACACTTGAATCTTTGAGGACATATGTATCATTTTTCTTGTCAATTTTAACAATTTTTGACACAAATAACTATGACTCTTAATAGGTATAATTATACCTATTTCCTTCAAAGTGGAAATGTTCTGAGTTTCTATTTCTTTGTGAGGCATTTATAAGGTGTTAAATTTTTAACACTTGTCAAAATTATCTCTTCATAACAGTCTTTTACATTTCTGGTATCTATTTTGATGACTTTATTTTTAATTTAAACTACATCTTGGACAGGTTGAATAATGAATAATAAGTATTTTTTAATATCTACCAATGTTTGGAAGCCAGAAAAATTGTTTTTTCTCAAATAAAGGAAAGGAATCATATCAGATTCAGTCATAATGTAGGTAAATGGAGTAACTTGAGAAATGACTGCTGCTCAAGTAAGTTATTTTTATCTGGAATTAATTTGGGATTGCTACCTCAATTACATGAGTTATTAATTATTCCATATTTGACCTATGATTAAGACATGTATATTGTACTATATATATGCACATACATTTGGAGTAAATAAGTGTGATTTAAATATTTTTCTCTATCAAAATTATCATCTTCAATTGGCAAAACATTTCTTGAATTGTTAAGCCACATTCTTAAAAGCATTTCAAAATGTTTAAATGGATATTATTTCCTAATTTATAAACTTTCAAATGATTCCAGGAATAAAGACTGAGACAAGAAAAAAAAGTAAAAGTGTTACAGTTTAAGAGCCTAAGGTCAAGGGACTCAGATTAGCATGAATAGTGTTGATGGCTTTTTACTCTTTGGCTGGAGATGGTTTTCTGAAATACTGAAAGAAAAGAGAAGCTTGGGTAGGACTACAGATTTCTCTTTCAAGTGGGTAGTTCCATTCTATGCAAACTCCTGTTGTTTGAAGTCAAGAAAAACATTAGTGTATCTTTTATGTTTTGTGTTTTCACTGCAGTAGCATTGTAGCTCTATTACATTTAGACACACTTTAAAGAACAAACTGATGTAGGTTGTTGAAGGGGAACAAACTTGCTTGTTCCCTGCAATTATAAAACCAGACCTGGAACAAGGACTTTCTGTTTTCTACTGGGCAAATTTTCTATCTGATTTTGAGCTGAGATCCTAAAGCCTTTAACTGAATTTTACAAAATGATTAAGAGACGGGGTTCACATGGGAGGTGTTTCTGCTTGTATTCTTAGAGTTGCAGTAAAGCCTAGTAGTTAAGGCTTGAGCTTTGAAGCAAAAAAACCCCCCAAAAAAACAAACAAAAAAACTTGGGTTTGATTCCTGACTTTATCACTACTGGCCATGTGATATTGAATAATCTCACAAGGCCTTGGTTTTGTCACCTGTAAAATGAGAATAAAAGAAATGAAAATTACAAGGAAAAGAGAATGGTTAGAATGAATCCTGTGGAGTTGGCTTAGAATTGCAGGTAC